>JASVER010000081.1:3495298-3527245 GCA_030449065.1 Oceanodroma leucorhoa
TTTTTTTTTCTTTTCTTTTCTTTCTTTCTTTCTTTCTTTCTTTCTTTCTTTCTTTCTTTCTTTCTTTCTTTCTTTCTCTCTTTCTTTCTCTCTTTCTTTCTCTCTTTCTTTTCTCTCTTTCTTTTCTTTCTTTCTTTTCTTTCTTTTCTTTCTCTTTAGTCGTTATAGCCAATAAGGTAATATAAAGTTATTTAGGAAAAAATAAAAGTGTTTTAAGAGGAGACAGAGAGAGGTTGTAACAATAAGAACAATCAGGCTTATTAAAAGATCGTTCAAATGAAAGGTGGGAAGAAGAGTGCATTTCATGACCTTGTTCTAAAACAGGTCTAAGTCAAGGGACTGAACTAGCTGATTTTTGAAGATTCTCAAGATTCTCAAGCTACCTTGAGAATCTAGTCTACTGTAAACATACATACATTTTGTTCTGGAAATGCTGAAGTGAATTTCTTTGATATTTGAAAAATATATTTTGATCTGAAGCTGATCATTCCTTATTAGTATCTGTTTTCCCAAACTCACAAATTTCTATAAATTCTCACTAGACCTTATTTTTAATTGCGTACCTGGCATTATAAATGTAATTGTTTATTTACACAGGACATTCTTCCAATCTGTAATTTGTTTTCCAGTTTTCCTGTGACGCGACGAAGTATTTAGCTGTATATTTGAATGAATTTGCCACGGTCTGTGTAACCATGACTTCATCATCAGGCGTGCTGATCTTGGAAGTCATCTACAGATTCTAGGTATTTATTACAACTGGCCTTTCCACACAATATTCTTAAAATAATTGTTATGATAATTCAAAAATCTTTTGGACTTTCTTTCAGTTCAGGATTTTGGCCTCCCTTGTATCATTTGTGAAGGAAAACTACGTTGTAGTTGTTGGCGTTTTTATTATGCATATCTGTTTTCTAACGTACAAAGATACTTGGGAGTACATCCTGATCTATAGCTGTCCTGAACCACACAGGGCTCTCCTTGTTTCTTTTTGAAATTATAGACAACATAAATAATCTTTAAGGCTACCCTGAAGCCTGAGAATGGATACACAGGTAGCACAGAGGGGCATCTAATAACAAGGACTGGTAATCTATGTGCATGCCGCAGCCTGCTGGTGGGGGGCTCTGACTCTGTCCAAGGAGACATATTTGGAAACCTCTGTGACAAGGTTGGAAGAGAGTTTTTAAATGATGGATTTGTGGCGACAATCTTCTTCAGGACTTTTAAAGGAAGCAGTCAAACAACGCTCAAACTCACAAAAAAAGTGAGTTTTGCTATGTCCCTGGATGGTAGGTTGCTGCAGCATCCTCTCCCCAGGTTTTCTCTGGCATTTTTGTCCCGCAAAATCAGGATCTGTAAGTTGTCTCTTGGATGTCATTCACACGAGCTCTCTGTCACTGCAGGCTGCTGTGTGAGTCGAGATCACTGAACAGCGCCAGGTCTGTTACCAACTCAGTACTGACCTGACCAGCAACAGCACTTGCCAGGCAGAGGTGCAACCACCACTGCTCCAGAAAAAGAAATTCTATAGAACCGGGCAGATTGTGAGTGCATTCTGTACTTATCAATAGTTCAGTGGCATGAGATATAGTAAATGCTTTAAGAGATTAAAAATATAAAAGTTAATTTCAGTAGACCAACAAATTTCTAATATAAAAAAATAAATATGAAGGCATAGTCTTGTAGGAAAAGAATATACAGGTTGAGTTACTACCAATTGAAAGGAATTATTACTTTCTGACATACAAAGGTACTCGGGAGTACATCCTGATCTACAGCTGTCCTGAACCACACAGGGCTCTCCTTGTTGCAGACAAACTGCAGTCCTGGTAAGAAACATCATGGTTCTTCAGAGTAGGTTTTGGATTAACCATTTGAGTTTAGTGAATAAAGATAAAGCCTATAACTTGCAAGTGCACCTCAGTGCAGCAACAGACATGCCATGTCAAACAAAGGAAAACATTGCTACACTTGCCTGAACAAATCCCGAAGCCTTTTACAAATAAAGATTCCTGTTTCCATTCTTTTATCTGAATGTATAGTTGAGTATTTAATTGACAGTATTTTTTTTTTCCTCATCTGGTGCTTTCTACAGTTATATGAGTATATGTTTGACTTAGCAATCTACAATCTTTCTAAATGCATTCTTTACAGTGCTTAATATACTTCAGTGATTTCATCTTACTAATGGAGTGCCACAGTGAAAATTACAACAGTAAATCTTTCTGTGCTGACAAAAACCTAGTCTTACGCATATTGAGATTTTCTGTCACATAAATAAAACTTAACAATTTTTCCTGCTCATCATGCTTTACAAAACCTCCTATAACACCTGATTCCACTTACCTTTTGTAATAATTAAAAAACCCAAACCAAACCAAACAAAACAAAAAATCCCAAAGTGTTCAGGTTCTTTCTTTGCAGAAAGTCACTGAAAGTAAACTATCTGGAGCTCTGTGTGTTGCTGTATTTTTACAATAATGCTCTAAAAGTTTTTTGTTTAACTCTATTTATATTCTATACTTTCTTGGAATATTATTTTTATCTGGTTTTTTTTCTTTCATTTGTTAAAAATAGTATATTGCCCTAACTACTTGGGATCAACAAACTCTGCCAACACGTTTGGTTTATAGCTACCTTTCACATTGTCACCTTAGAGATCCATATTTAGCATACTTTATCAAGCCCGATGTCAGCTATTATAATTTCAACGTTCATGATCTTTATACTTCTTGAACTTCATATGTGACCAGGCTACTCTTATGCTTTAGGGGTTATGAATCTTTCACCTTCATCCATTATCCTTTTGACTGGATTTCTATTCATTTCAGAAACTAATCTAAAATTGCTTTCCTGCTTCAAAACAATGAATTTACTGCACCCTTCTATAATTTCCTGACTTATTCTTTTTCCATCTCTCTCCATTCTTCATCTTGGTTCTCTGTTTTGCATTTTTCTTGTCACTCTCTACAGCTAATTGTCACCTTTTACATGTGCCATACCATTCAGAATAATCTGTTTTTCATCCTCCTTTTTTAAACATTGTCTTCTGGTAACACTTTGCTACTCACTTTTTCTGACCACTTTTTTCTCAAAAACACAGAAGTCAAAACTTTTAATGTAAAGTCACTGTTAATGACTAATCCTATTAATCACTCAGAAACATATTCATGACTGTTACTCCTGGGCATCTGTAAGGATTAATACTTCTAATAAACCTGATCTTGAAAAATGATAGCTTTGTTGTAGGGCAGAAGGGTAGCGGGGGTAAGGRGGGAAAGAAACTGGGAGTGAGGAAAGGGGGAAGACTGAGAGAGAGAGAAAGAAAAAAACCACCTAAAGTGTGGGGTTTTTTTTAACATATAATTGAGATGGAACCATTTCAGGACCTCATATTTACTTCATTGGAATTATATTTTTATATTACTACCTCAGAATGACAGATTGCTGTACATCATAGCACATTACTGTTGTTACTGTCCTCTCATGATTTCATTGAAGCTTTCAGTTCAAAACCAAAGTTTTCTGTGGTGTATTTTCAATAATGACTATTAAAGCATTTTCAGAAAAAAATATCCTAAAATCTTACTTATTGCACAACATGCAATAAATTTTGTCTGATAATAACACACTGGAAACAAACAAGCAAAAAAATCTGTATTTCTCATAGTTTTCTACTTCTTCTATCTGTATATACGAACAGACACACACCTACATGTGTTGGTACCATCCAGAGATTCAAAGAGTTTCCACAAATTATTACTATAACATGTTAGAAAAATATCTGCTGAAAACCATTGTAAATGAAAAGGAGAACATGACACGTAAGCTTGGGAATATTTCTCCAGTAATAAGGAAATGTCAGCATCTAAATATTTTTCAAACAATTTATGGACTAGGAAAGGCAGTATCAGCTGCACTTGCACTTTCAGGTTTTCCACTGTAGCTCTATCAACATAGGCATATCATTGGGCTATACTTTCAGTGTAGACAGGGCCATGATATAACAACAGTCAACTCATTTCTTTTTGCATATTGGTGCTGATGACACTCAAATATCTTAAGCAGATGTTAATCTTGTATTTGATCATATTGGAATGGGCACCGGGTACTGCTGAATAAAGCAATACATTTGCTTACACAATTCGGTTGTTAGGACTAAAGCAAATGTGAGTGCTTTAATCCTTACCTGTTTTTGTCTAGGTAAACTGATAAGCTTTCTAAGGACTCAGAAGTATAATACATCTGGATAACGGACATTCCTTGTTCTAGTAGTTGATTTTTTTTTTCACATTTGCTATATGTCAAATTAATGTTTCTTAAAAATAAGCTCTTTCTTTTTCTTGAAAAACTTCTTCAGAAATGTGAATATGTGCTTACTTTTCATTACCAGCATACAGAGAATTTTTCAAAAAGATTAGTGTGAAAAATATATAATTTGCGGTGTATGTTTCTTCCGATTCTTTTTTTCCCCAAATGCCATCTTTAGAAAATGCTGAAATGAAAATTGTGCAGTTTACTTGCGATTAACCTCAGCTGATTGTTTTGCATGTGACTCACTTTCCTCATTTCCTTCTAGGTTTTTAGTACCTATGCTTTAAATAGCATTATTTTGCCCCCAGTAGCGGGATTTTTATTTTTTACCATACTCAGCCCTGGCAGTTCATGAACTTAAGTTGTCACCTTCTGCTGCCTGAACAAGATATACAAATAGAGACAGATCTGTTTTCCATTTCTACTTCCTTTTGTCTCCATTCTTCTATTTAAGATTTTTTTTGGGGAAACAAAACCTCACAACTATATAGAGTATGTACTGTTTAGACAATAGTAAGTAGTAGAAATACTGGGGCTATGGAAGTTGTATTAGAATTATTGTAAGACATGGAATAGTTGAGACACCTCACTGGGAAATAGAAAAATTGAATGAGTAACTAATAAGCTTAAAGGATGCATGGGATTTGGGTGGTATCCTGGTGACTAGTGTCTTCCCCCTTTGAAGGTAAAAAGTAAAGGAAAAAAAAAAATGTAAGAAAAAATGTTAATAGCTCGCTACCTGGACCATATACTGCCTATTCTATATCTAGATAAAAGATCCTCACATCTGAAGCGAAGTCAGTCAGTTATAAAGCAGTACAAATGTTAAAGCGGGGCTGGAAAACCCAGAGCACCTAAAGCAATGTTACTCGGCCGATGGCCAGTTGGCCAGTCACAGGCCAGCAAACATCAAGAGGTGTCTGGGAAATCACTACTAAGAGACAAAATGCCACAAGATGTCTTAGGAACGAGATCAGATCTCTTCATTTTTCAAAGGCTGCCAAATACTGGTTAGAAAGAACAACAGGAGAATAAGCAAAATCCACTAGACTCTGCCCTTGCAAATTTTGATGACATTTCTACCTAATAATAGACTCACATAAACAGTATCTGCTGGAAATACAACACAGCAGAGAGGAAACAGTCGAGGAGGTTCCTGGAGTGTGTGGAAGATAGCTTCCTGACGCAGCTGGTGAGTGAGCCTACCAGGGGAGGTGCCTTGCTTGGCCTGCTGCTTACCAACAGGGAAGGAATGGTGGGAGATGTGGTGCTTCCAAGGCCGTCTTGGGCTTAGCAACCATAAAATGATATAATTCTCAATTCTTGGTGACATGAGGAGTCAGCAAAACCACTACCATGGACTTCCGGAGGGCGGACTTTGGCCTGTTCAGGACACTGGTTAAGAGAGTCCCTTGGGAGGCGGTCCTGAAAGGCAGAAAGGTCCAGGAAGGCTGGGCGTTCTTCAAGGATGAATTCTTAAAGGTGCAGGAGCAGGCTGTCCCGATGTGCCTCAAGCAGAGCTTGCGGGGAAGACGACCGGCCTGGCTGAACAGGGAGCTTTTGCTGGGACTCAGGGAAAAAAGGGGAGTCTACCACTGTTGGAAGAAGGGGCAGGCAACTCAGGAGGAGTACAGGGATCTCGTTAGGTCATGCAGAGAGAAAATGAGAAGGGCAAAAGCCCAGCTATAACTCAATCTGGCCGCAGTCGTAAGAGAAAACAAAAAGTTTTTCAAATATATTAATGACAAAAAGAGAGCCAAGGAGAATCTCCATCCTGTACTGGATGCTGGAGGGAACATTGCCACTAAGGATGACGAAAAGGCTGAGGTACTTAATGCCTTCTTTGCCTCAGTCTTTAGTAGCCAGACTGGTGATCCTCAGGATATTCAGCCCCCTGAGCTGGAAGACAGGGACGGAGAGTAGAACATGCCCCCCCATAATCCAGGAGGAAGCAGTTAACGACCTGCTATGCCACCTGGACACTCACAAGTCTATGGGGTCGGATGGGATCCACCCGAGAGTACTGAGGGAGCTGGCAGAAGAGCTTGCCAAGCCGCTCGCCATCATTTATCAGTGGTCCTGGTTAACAGGGGAGGTCCCAGATGACTGGAGGCTTGCCAATGTGATGCCCATCTACAAGAAGGGCCGGAAGGAGGATCCGGGGAACTACAGGCCTGTCAGTCTGACCTCAGTGCCAGGGAAGATCATGGAGCGGTTCATCTTGAGGGTGCTCGCAAGGCAGGTGCAGGACAACCAGGGGATCGGGCGCAGCCAGCATGGGTTCATGAAGGGTATGTCCTGCTTGACCAACCTGATTTCCTTCTATGACCAGGTCACCCACCTAGTGGATGAGGGGAAGGCTGTGGATGTGGTCTACCTGGACTTTAGTAAAGCCTTTGACACAGTCTCCCACAGCATTCTCCTGGAGAAGCTGGCGGCTTGTGGCTTAGACCGGTGTACTCTGAGCTGGGTAAAAAACTGGCTGGATGGGCGAGCCCAGAGAGTTGTAGTGAATGTAGTTAAATCCAGTTGGTGGCTGGTCACGAGCGGTGTTCCCCAGGGCTCAGTTTTGGGGCCCGTCTTGTTTAACATCTTTATCAATGATCTGGACGAGGGGATCGAGTGCACACTCAGTAAGTTCACAGATGACACCAAGTTGGGCGGGAGTGTTGATCTGCCTGAGGGTAGGAAGGCTCTGCAGAGGGATCTGGACAGGCTGGATCGATGGGTCGAGGCCAACTGCATGAGGTTCAACAAGGCCAAGTGCCGGGTCCTGCMCTTGGGTCACAACAACCCCAGGCAACGCTACATGCTTGGGGAAGAGTGGCTGGAAAGCTGCCCGGCAGAAAAGGACCTGGGGGTGCTGGTCGACAGCCGGCTGAACATGAGCCGGCAGTGTGCCCAGGTGGCCAAGAAGGCCAATAGCATCCTGGCCTGTATCAGGAATAGTGTGGCCAGCAGGCAGAGGGAGGTGATCGTGCCCCTGTACTCGGCACTGGTGAGGCMGCACCTCGAATCCTGTGTTCAGTTTTGGGCCCCTCACTACAAGAAGGACATTGCGATGCTGGAGCGTGTCCAGAGAAGGGCGACGAAGCTGGTGAAGGGTCTGGAGAGCAGGTCTTATGAGGAGCGGCTGAGGGAGCTGGGGTTGTTTAGCCTGGAGAAAAGGAGGCTGAGGGGAGACCTTATCGCTCTCTACAACTACCTGAAAGGAGGCTGTAGAGAGGTGGGTGTTGGTCTCTTCTCCCAAGTTACTAGTGATAGGACAAGAGGAAATGGCCTCAAGTTACGTGAGGACAGGTTTAGATTGGATATCAAGAAAAATTTCTTCACTGAAAGGGTAGTCAAGCATTGGAACAGGCTATCACTGGAGATATTTAGAAGACATGTAGCTGTGGCACTTTGGGACATGGTTTAGTGGGCATGGTGGTGTTGGGTCAACGGTTGGACTTGATGATCTCAGAGGTCCTTTCCAACCTTAATGATTCTGTGATTCTATGATTCTATGATGATTATGGATTGCAGTCAGCTTTTTTCCACCTGAATTTAGATGAGGCCATATTTATAAATTAATGCTTGACTAAACAAATTAATTGAATGGCAAAATTTCTAGATTTTTTATGAAATATTTGCTCTGGGGTCACGAAGTGCTATAAAGAAAACAAAATTAAAATTGGTTTGAGAACAATCACAGACCAGACAGGCTACAGACTATAAAAAGACAACTATAGGTCAGAGACAGGCACAGTGATTTCTCTGTTTATTTATGTTTTAAAGAGAATACTCAAGCCACAGCACTTCAGGCTCTAAGTGAGTGTAAAACTATCTGAGTATGAGTGAATTTGCTTATAAGTAGATGAATCATTTTCATTGAAAATTTACAGTCATCACATTCAGGTCCTGATCCAAATCAGACAAAAGTCAATTGGAAGATCTTCCATTATCCAGCTGACTGAAACAGAGGCTGCAGTGGTGAACAAAGACCGAAGGAGATCAAAAACATTATTCACACAATGCCTTTGTGTTTGAGGTACAAGTACATATTTATTGCAGCTGCAAGGTTCAGTTAATTATCCCTGGATGGCAATTTTGAACTACTCTCTGTAAACTTTTAAAAGCTCTGTATTCATATATGTCTTTTAGAAGAGATATTATGGAAAACACCCTAGTGATGCTGTAAGTGGAGTAAAACTTCTGAATTTTATTAAAATTTTAACAATTAAAAGTATAAGTCTTATCTGATGGCCAGATGACACAGGATTGCATATAACTACTCTACACATTATTGAAATTCATGACGATAAAGTGCAGTGATTCATTCATCTACAGGCTAATCAGTGCTTTTTAAGAAAAGCACCAATTCCAGATGTCTTGAAGGAAGTTATATTATGTACGTACCAGAGTTAGATTCTTTTAAAGAATCTTGACTGTCAGAGATGGGATTTAGCTTATGAAGGATATCAAGCTTGTAAGGTTTTGTTACACGTTTAACGCTCTTGGATGCCATAGTACAAAAAGACGGATAACTGTGCATTTACCACATGATAAGATTAATTTATTCACATATTCATATGACGTATTCAATAAGGATGTGGTAACTGAGCCTTTAAGTCACTTTTTCAGGCAGTTCAGTCCAGAAACTGATCCCTAGGCACAAACTTGAAGTGATTTATGCTTTTATTAGGGCCTAAATACAGGAATTTGTATGCTGGGATGAAAAAAAAATGTGGTCTACATACTCTTTTGAAGAATTTTACTTCATTTCCCCAGAAAACATTCCCTACATTACTACTTTAATTATCTGAGCTGCAGGGCCGTATAAATAAGTGAGTGTATTTAACACCCGTCTGTAAATTACTTCCAAGTGTTTTTTTTACCTTTTACAGCATGACAAAGTTCAGGGGTTTTAATTGTTCTGAATGCATACTATTGGCTTTAGCATTTCATCATTTATCTTGTGTTTCTGTGAAGGTACGAAATACCCACAAGTGAGTGTTTTCCGCCTGTATGAATGCCAACTGCTTGTGTAAAGGCTGTAACTCTTTGAATTTCTTAGTACATTATAACCAACAAACAGAAAAAGTTTTACATGAATAAAAAGCAGTCCCTTTATGATAACTGTATGAAATAAACATGCTATTTGATTTTGCTAGTAAACTAATCTGTCCTGACCTAACAGGTTCATGGCATCGTTCTTCTATAAATGAAGGCAGCCAAGGTTTCACCAGGGCTACAGAGGTGTCAGGTTTTGCAAGTGGACCAAGAATATTTTTGAGCTTCTAAACAGACCCCAGCTCAGTTCGTCAGCAGAGTACCTTTGCGTCCGTTCTTTTGCATCCTTCTTGACTTCTCTTCTTTCCTTTTCCCCTGCATGTGAAGGAGTTAGACATGAGGACTGCTATAGACTAATGTGCTCTCCAGCCAGCTCTCTGATCTGTACTATGCACCCAAGTACTGTGCAATCTAGAAGTGGTCTGGGAACATTTTGAAACTGAATTGAGACATCCAACTTCAGACATTAACCATGTACTTCCAAAGCTAATTATGACTACAGATTCCTCATTATTACTCTCTGCCTAACAGCTATCCTCCAGAAGCTAAATGCCAAGGAAAAGTAATAATTGATGGGTTTTAATATTGGGTAGACAGGAACAATATGTAAGTAGCAAAGATCCAAATTGAAGGGCAAGGAAGCTCACTGATGCTGTCCCATTGATATTGGTAAACTAATCTGGGATTCATACTAATCAGGAAGAAAAAAACCCAACCCCTCCCCCCACCTCCCAAACCCACACATGATGAACATATATCTCTGGCATTGTTTTTGGTATCAAAAACTGCATTTCAGCTAACAAAGAGCATTTTTTTAAAAAGCCTGCTTGCAAGACCATGGAGAATCAGATGAAAATCTGCAATATCTGCATTGTAATCTGGACATTATTAGCAATGTTAAAGTAATTACCAGATATTTACATTAGCAATTTTTGACGGCAACTCTTAACAAACTTTGTAAAGTTAGATGTTAAATATTGGAAGAAATCAACATTTACCTACAGCAAAACCTATATGTTTATAATTACTTCTGATATATTATTATCAGCTCTTGTAAATGTCCCTTCATAGTCATTCTTATAGGAAATTATGAAGCCTGGTGGAGTAAGTTAGTAAGAATAATATATGAAGTCATAGAAAGGCAACCATGCAGACGAAATATTTAAGCCATTGCTGTTCTTCTTTGATTAGGTCACTCTAGATTAACTAGCCTTGAATAACTAAACAATGAATTATATGCCTGTTCTGTGAGCTCTGTTGTTACTTAGAAGTTGTCTATTCTTGAGCCTTGCCTTCACATACCCCTCCGACCTACCACACATTCTCCATGTCAAAGCCTTTGCCAAGTTTCCTTTCAGGTCTCCTCATTCCCAGCCATATCTGCTAGGCAGAGGTCTATGATATTTATAGTAATAACTAACTTTGTTTCAACTTGGTATTTCTCACTGACTTCATCTACTTCTGTATTGAGCTTCTAGCATAAAGGCCACCACAGAGCATTTCAAAAGCAGTAGCAGTTACGTCCTGTAACTTTTGAAAGGCTACCTAAACATCTTATAACAACTTTTAAAACAATAGAAAAGTTTCCGTATTTATAACAATAGAAAAATTTCCGTATCCACTCTGGTGGATATTTACAGTGTTCTCCAGAGTGAAAGGGTGTAACAAGTGAAGTCTTTGTCATCCTCTGTGCTTCTCAAAATGAAGAAAATGAACTTTGCAGTGAAATGACAGTACCAAAACATTTTTTTTTTCTGAATGAATAATTTCTCTTGTTTACAAATAACACCTTTCATAGTCAGACTCTAAAGAATGTATTTGGAGAATGGAAGTATGTAAGTTTCAGAACATTTTTAGTATTCTCCATGCTTACTTACAGGCAAAGTTCTGGATTTTTTTAACCCTTAGAGCAAATTTTGCATGAAATTTCATCATAACAATACTACAAAAATAATTTGAAAAAAGAATACATTGACAGTCATTGCAGATGCATGAGGTGTGAGTGGGGAATGAGTAGTTAAAAGGACTGGAAAATGGAGCAGAAGTCTGAGATAGCATTGGAAGATATGACATCTACCGTGTGGTCTTTCACTACGTCCAAGACAGAAAATGAGCAAGCAGGCTAGTTTGCCTCATTGACAAATCTGGACTCTCACGTGGATCTTCAACTTAGGAGTTTTGTGTAGGTAATGCCGATTGAACACCAAGAAGTGAGTGTAAGCTAAGGGAAGGAACAGATGTTCCACTAGTGGCTGTCTTTCACATACTTAACTGACTTCCTAAGAAGTCCCATTTTTTGCAATCAGGTTGTCTATTTAAGTTTGATTGGGCCTCTTATTAAAATCTTCTTTGCAAGTACATCTTTTTTAACAGTTAGGCTTCTGTGTAAGTCCACAAAACAGATTAAAATAATAAGCTATTAAGATAACTTTGGAAATAGTGAGTTCTATGGGAGAGTTCATACACCAAAGGCTAGTGCAAAATTGAAATAATAATGCAATTTAACCAAGGTAAATAAAAAATAATAATGCAAAATCTTTTTTCTGTAGCCCATTCAGACTTAAATAAGAAATTGTGATATTTTTCTTGTACTGCATACTTTCATTAAACAAAAAAAAATGATAAACATTCAGGGAGAGACTTTTAGCAGAAGTTAAGTAGATAAATTGTATAAATCATATAGGAACAGCATTTATTTCATTATATCATCTTGTCTAAAGCTTAATACATGACTTAGATTAATTGTAAAGACTTACATCTTTTTATCTGCATTCATTTCTCAACATAAATAAGCTATTTCCTTGTCATATGAAACGTAATTATCTATAGCTCTTTCTGCACTACTGATGCTTTGAGACCCACAGCAAGAGTTTTTGGCTTCTGCAACACTAATATCAAGGAGGACAAAAATAGTATTTCTGCTAGAAGTCAGCTAGTTAGGAGTCAGATGTTTTCAAAAAAAAGGCTGGCCTGTTTCAGCAGTGAATAATAGAAAAACACAGTTAGAGATGAGATGAAATCATGCAGGTCTAAAATTAAGGATTACAGTGGGAAAGCTCTGTATCTTATTGCTAATTTCCAAGTAGTGAAATTTTGAATATGTGTGTCTTGAATTTACTGAAAGAACAATAAACCATAGTTTATCTGATATCAAAAGTCCTTTAGTTCACCTGACTCATATTCTTATTATATTCTGTTTCTGCACACGTGTAAATTGATTTTGTTTATATAAAAGTTAGGGAAATGCTTTTGTTTGCACAAATGCATCCATTCAGAAACTAGAGAGAACAGCACACGATTTAACAACTAATCGTGTAACCTCAACTGTCTTACAGAAGGAGCACACAAGTACTTTGGACACTGGATGTATGTATGCAATCATTTTTCCAATATATGTTAGAATTAGGTTATGATTAAGGAATGCTTTGTGAATATGGATGAAAAGTGACTATTAATCAGTAACTTCTTTTCTATGATTATGTCAGGCATGTCTAATGTTTACACACAGCAAGTCAGCCACAAATTTTTTTGGATACCAGTGGAACAAATCAGATCCCTGTTGTATTGTGTAACTGAAAACTGCATAGTAAATAGCAAATTTGCCAGTGCCACCTATTGTCGGGTAGCAGAAATGGACACGTATTTTACTGAAAACAGATCAAAATGTGTATATTGAAGCTGATGGTTACACAAAAGCTCTTAAGTGATTTTTGATAATCTACCTATTTCTATCTGAGATTAAGAGTATTGCTATCAGATGAGATATGCAAGGCAGAAGAGAAAACACTCCTTTCCTGTCTAAGTTCTTCCCTACGAGTATCAAATAAACATGGGCCACAGGGCCCAGCCCGTTCATATTTTTAATGTTAATTTAGAGAGGCATACATAAACAAACTCACGCAAACTTGCCTGCTTGCAAACGCATCACCAAGTGAAGGTGTCTACAAAGAAATTGTGTCCATCCTGCTGCTCCAGAAATCTTAAGGGTGGATATTTTTCACACAATCTAGAGAAATCTCACTAAAGGAAACTGTTCTTTACTTCAGGTGAGGGAATACCAAAATTTGTTCATTGGGCAGATTCTTATTCCTGCTGTATTCTCTTCAAAGTTCACTGTCTTTCCATTCCATATTAGGTAGCAAAAACTGCCCACAAGACAGAGCATGTCTTCCAGGCACTAAATACACACATACTAAGAGAAAGAGCAATGAATATCATTTATGACAGCGCTTTACTCATTATCTCCATTATATCTGTATACTGAACTTGGAGAATTGAGTTAAAAGATTGTTAAGACTGAAAATTCAGGCACTTAGTTTAGGATAGTTCACCATTCAAACACCCCAATGAAGTTTTCAGCTGGATTTCTCTTATGGGTCATTACAATTAGAATCACATGTGAGAATGAAAATACATTTTTTCTGAGATTTGGAAATTTGGCTGCGGTCAGAGGCAAAATGAAAGCATTACATGTTAAATTCTATCAGAGCATGTGTTTTTAAACTTACACATGAAAAGTCACAACAAACAAAATAAACACTTAGCAAGTCAAAATGGTAGGTTTTGACAGCATGACATTTTCCAGTTATTCTTACAATGCTGGCAAAATTCAACCAATTTTTAAAGGACTTTCAATTTTTACTGAATTGCCTATGCCACAGAAATTCAACAATTCTGTTGAATTTCTAATCAGTGCAATTACCAGAAATCATCTGTGAAATAGTCATAATGAGGGTAAAACAATGAAGAACTGAATTCTACTTTGCCTCTGCAAGCAGTCATCTGCCAAGCTGGGCAATGAGCAATCACTCAAAATGTCCATGGTTAGCCACCCTGTGTTCCTTATTTTCTTGGCACCAACTGAAAGATCTGTGATCTGACATTCAAGGGTGTTGTAGCATGGAATAGGAACATACTAAACACTTTATTCTCACTACACTCCAAACAGTTAAGTTATAAATTTCTTATCTTGGCCAATATTTCCAGTCATTTTAGGCTCTGAAACACAACRGATTCTTATACCTCATTCTCCTTTCCTTGCCACACCTTTCTCTTTGCTGAACAAAATGTCTTCTTAGTATCTATTTGACTTTTTTTTTAATGAACCATCTGGGTATCAGGAGAACATAAAGCAGAAACCTTTAGCATATCTGTAATGATGAATGTATACGTAATTAGAGAAAATAATTAAAATAGTAAGTAACAATGTGTTTATTTGACAAATATCTACAAAGTGCTTGCTCAACACTATTTTAAACACAAAGGAATACTCAGTCCTATTTTGACATTTTGACTAGCTGACATTTTAACAAACACAGATAAAGACAAAATGCAATCTTTATTTCATAGAACTCTATTTAGAGAAATTTATTTGACTAATTTAAACTAACAGATGCTTCTCAATAGTTTCACTTGGTAGATTAACAGCATAGGCTTTTCTGGAGAAATCAGATACTGACATSTTAACTCAAGTGTCAAACGCAACAAAACTTTAAGTATGTGGTTCCCATTGCCATCTCCACAACAGTGTTCTACTTTGATCTGTCAGGTAAAATGATACTCCACTCACTTCCCTTAATGTAAATAAACTCTATATTTAACTACGGAATTGCAATTAGGTCTGCCAGTAATTGTTAATGACAATACCTACATTTTATGAGTCGATTAAAACATAAATCATTATAATACTATGGTAAAAATTCCTCCTGGCACAACACGTTTTAGAAGATACTAGAGCTCTGTAACTGCTGTTATAGATACCATTACCTGAATTTGTAGTTTTCAGCTTTAGGATGCATGCAAGAAATAAAGATATTTCTATCTTCCATCTTACAGGAATTTATTGATGCTCAAGTGCCCAGATTTAGTGAAAGTAAGTGCTAATAAAAAGGTATAAATACTTATAAGCAGAAAAATAATTTTGCTCTGTATCAGTTCCWGTATTCTAAAAAGAGGACTTTTAAACTATTGGCCTTTAGTGGCTTTATAACTGATATGATTACCTAGAGCTTATTAGCATAATTATTCCTTCCCTCACCCTGACTGTTGCTGAGCAGATTTTACAGTAAGTAACAGTGAGAAAACAGTTGCATGGGACTCTGCTTCTCAGAGTTTTATCTCTGTCATTGATAATTCTTAGAATTTAAGCAGGCATGGGTCTCCGAATCCCCATGTTTGTATTTGGCTTCCACATTCAGTAACAATAGCTACTTTCTCCATCTCTTTCCTTCTCTTCTTTCTTACACTGCTTGCTCTCAGTTTCCAGGTACTCCAGCATTTAGTGGTCTAATTATTTCACCCTCCTTTGCTTTTCCTGCCATTCTGTATGTTTTTAGATAAAAGCATTTTAAATAGTCAGTTTGGCTTGTCTTTGATGCACTGGATTTCTAGTAAACCAACTATGATGTTATGAATCAAATCACTTGTTCTTGACCAAATATTTGCTGGATGCCGATTTGTTAAAACGATTCTGCTTTCAAACTTTGCACAACTTGAAGTTTATCTCTGTACTGCAAAATCCATTTTTACTTTAACCCTCAGCTGCCACAAAGTTCTGATATTTTCATATAAGGTCAGTTGGATACTGAGATTTGGAAATGTGGCTGTGTTCAGAGGTAAAATGAAAGCATCACATTTTAAATTCTATCAGAGCGTGTGTTTTTAAACTTGCATATGAAAAGTCACAACAAACAAAATAAACACGTAGCAAGTCAAACCATCTAGTCAATACTAGGTGGTTTAATCAGAGATGTAAAAGAATGGAGAAAGTGCAAGCACAGCAGGACTGTGGCTGCTGAGCAGTGAAGACAAACTGCTCTCAGCTAGGGGGTAGAGCTTTGGAGGTACAGGATAGAAATAGGTACGAGCGTCCAGGAGTGATATGGGAAAGAACTGCAGAGTTATGAGATTTCAGCTTTTGGGAATATCTTTAGCTGCCTTTCGCCTTGGAGTAGTAAACTATAATAAATGCTGCCTTGTGGGCAGTTGTTTAGTTCAGACCACTGTGGCTGACTAGATATGCAGCCTCACAGAGACACGAAGACATTGAATAACACGCTGCATGGCAAAGCTGGTGTAGAACACAAGTTTAGGATGTGGTAAAGCCAGTTGTTTGTCTTTCAAATGGTATAGGACAGAGATATGTTCCTCTTTAACCAGAACATGATTTTTCCTTAAATTTACATTTGCAGTGTAACACATTGTTATACTATCCTAAGTGGCCTGGGTTTGAAGTTTGTGTCGGTTTAAAGATTATGAAAATTAAGTGTCAGTGATTTGTAGAGAACATTTTTTTGTGGTTGGAATAAATACAGCAAATAATCAAGAAATGAGACAGGAAAGAGGCCCGAATTACTCTTATAACAGCCAATCAGAGTCATTAGATAAAAGATCCTAGTTTATAGTCAAACCCATTAGTCATATGATGTTAAGAACAGATGCTGAAACTTGAGATTCCAATCACAATCCAACGAAGGACTGAAAAGAAAAAGGACAAGATGGGTGAGAAAGGAATAGCTCTAACTAAAGAACTGTATATTCACACAATTGGATACAAGGAAACAATCTTTTTATTTTTCCAAGGCCTGTGCTATGTTTGTGTTGAGAAAAGATGCAAGATTAAGGAGGTCCTTCAGAAAAGGAGTAGATGATTTTGTATAATAGGGAGTAGCTAGTTGGAAGCTATTGCTCATGCTCAGCCACCGATTAGTTTTTACTCTGTTTGTCAACTAAGGAAATTCTTCTAGGTCACTATGTATGTTTGTTTAGGTGAAGAAACTGGGCACTAAAGGAAGGGCCTAGAAATGATTAATATATTGCTGAGTTTTTTGGTAGACTGGTGAAGGAACTTGCTGGCCTACTTAAAAACTTATACTATAAGTTAAGCTTTTCTCGGTACAGCCACTCTTATTTGTGTATGCCTGATTGAACACAAAAGGTTTTTATCACTTTATAATGATGGGATTAAATACGTACATTTAATATTCC
Organism: Oceanodroma leucorhoa; assembly: GCA_030449065.1. Classification (NCBI taxonomy): domain Eukaryota; kingdom Metazoa; phylum Chordata; class Aves; order Procellariiformes; genus Oceanodroma; species Oceanodroma leucorhoa. Next base: position 3,512,654 of record JASVER010000081.1, read on the forward strand.
ATAGTAAACATTGGTTTACTTTTTCTACTTTTTTTTTTTTAAAATTCAGTAAGCTGTTAGCTGAAAGCAATGTCAGCTATTAACACTTCATTATTCTTTTACTTCTGCGTGTCCTCCAGTTTCCCTGCATCTACAATACTTGTAAAGCTATGTAAGACCCTCACTTCAGTGTACCAACCAGGTACTTTATTAAACCTACCAGGTGCAGTAGCAATTGTACAACAGCAAAGTAGTATCTATGGATTCATCAGGTCTCACAGTCTTAGGACTGGATTGTCACCTGATACACAATAGGATTACATTAAACGTGGGCTTGGTATGCAGAATAGAATGGGAATTTCTTTAGGGTACTTAGGGTACGAAACCACTGCAATTCAGAGTATGGGTCAGATCCACTGTATAAGGGCTGCTAAATAAACATGGTTATTTATTCTGTTGTTAGAGGTCTATCTTAGAACTGCTTACCCTTCATGTCAACTTCTTATTTCAACTAGCATCAATTAAACATTCAATTAACTGAAGTAGGCAGTGAGACGTGTATCTTGTAATAGAGATAAGTGTTTGGGACAAGACAGTTTAAAAGTCACAAAAAAAGCAAACAAACAGTTCTGAAAGTTTAATTACCATATTAATTTCTATATTTTACCCACTTTAACATTTTTTTCAAGCATGCATCCTTCTACAGATGGACAAGTTAGACTTGACTCTGTTCGATAATATACAGTGGAGGGAAAAAAACCTATCTGTTCATGTCTGTCTCCTGAAGAAAGGAAGTTTGCTTTATGCTCATTTCCTTCCTTGAAAAATAGATGATGATGGTATGTGTATGTAGACAAAGAATATATAATTGCTGTCCTACCTGAAGAAAGAAGAAATGATTGAGCAGTAGACAGAATGTATGAATCCTGCCTCTACAGAAAAAGTTCTCCTGAGGGAGCTCAAAACTTTAGTGTGAACATATCAAGATTTCCTTCACATTTCCCAAAATTCTTCCTAGATACCTTCTGTTACACAAAATAGACCTGCCACGTCTTTCTTTTTTTAAATGTTGGGAGTAGAATTAAAACTTATTTCTTTGCTTTGATTCAACTCAATCAAGCTCTCATTTTATTCTGTTGACTAGTTGCAAAAAGCCAATATTGCACTTTGAATGCACAATGCTTATTTCAATGAAGTCAACTAGAATACATAAGTTACTACTCTGCCTAAGGATGCTGAGATCTACTTGTCAGCAGAAAAAAATGAGTGGGGCAGAACTTGCTTTTGTTTAGCTGGGTTTTCTATATAACCTCAAAGATAATTCATGAATGTGACTGTTCACTCAACTCCTGCTCAGATTTTGGCTAACACAGCTCATGCTAAGCCCTGATGTATGCTGAGAGAGGCACCATTAGGTCAAAGCAAGAGCACCACTTAGGCAAGAGGGGTGGCCAGAAAGAGCTAAAAGGTCATTATGCAGCCATTGTCACCTGCAGATTGCTGTCTCCTGCAGCCATCATCTTTGCATACTGATTGACTAGCAGTTTCGTCAGAATCTGCTAACTCATGGAAATGGTATAGACCAAACTTCCATGCTGGAAGGTATAAAAACATCAGCTTACCCAAAAAGCTTTTGAAGCGGATCCAGCAGCAGCTGGTCTGCTGAGGCTTTTGTGCTTCCCGGTGTGATTTAGGGGACACCTGCATCTTGACTGAGGAGGAAGGATGAGCACTCTCATAGTCAGCTGGGTAACTGTTTTGCTCACGCGTGCACAAGTTAACAGTTATGGGTTATAAGTGATGAAGCCTCGTGACTTAAAATAAAATTTAATTTAGAGTACGTTGTCCTGTAAATTTGAGAAATCCAAATGGACTGTGACAATGAACAAAATGAAAAAGAAATTAAACAGATAGGCTACCCCCCGAAAACTACTCTTGTATCTCCTCTAGTTCTTCCATCAGTTACTGTTCTCACTTTCTCTGGGCTCCCAGCTGTGCTTAACTGGCACAGTAGGCAGGTGAATTTCCCTCAAATGGAAACAGAAATGTTGAAGGTGAATTGTTCTGCACCTAAACATGCCTGATATAGTTTACAGCCACAGTCTGAGGTAATCCAGCTGAGATCAGAGTACTGCAGAGGAATAATTTTTAAAGTACATGAAGGACTTTAGTCTTATTAAATTTTTAATTGAGCAATTTAGACTTCAGACATTTTTCCATCTTAAAATGTTTTAGGCATCTCCACTCAGACTGTAGTGTTTTGCTCTCCAGTCACCTACTGCAATGCTTTCACTAAAAGGGACTTGCATGGGCTTGAGAGCTGCAGCAGGAGGATCGGCAGCAATGGCAGATCATCTCCTGGATGTAGGCTTTTTTTTAACCTAGGTTAAGAGAAGCTGGACTGCTGAGTCTCTGAAACTGTCTCCTGTCTCCAGATGCTTCAATCAGGTGGAAAGTAGACCTGAATGAAGTGCCTACATTTATCTGAGTTGCTGGTTTAATGGGTGAAAGGAAAGAAATATGGACAGAAACAGCCATGTCTAAAACCAGTAAAACCAACAGTCAAGATAGGCTGCCAAAGCTCTACCATGAAGAAAAAAATGCCTGCTCTTAAACATAAGATCTCATTTGATTTTTAAAAGCTGTGTAATCCTTAGTAGGGAAGTACTACTATACTTAAGACTGTACAGACTGATTGTGAGAAAAGTAAACTTTCACACAACACATTATGTTTTCTTCCTAACTGAATCCCCTTATGTCATCTATAGGTTTTTATCAGGTTATTAGTTAAATATTAAGCAACTATAGCAAGTTGAATAGAAAAAACGAGAATGCTAAAATCAGTGCAATTGAGAACGGATCATTTGACAGATTGCGTGAAAAAACTTGGAAAGGGAGTTGACAATTGTTAAACAGCTAATGTTGGGCAGACCAAGAACATATTTTAGGGCTAGATGGCTCTTTGGTTTTTGCATAGGAAAGACCAAAAATTTTATCTTAGGCTCATGGGGAATTATCTGGTCTTTAGTTGGGATAGTTGAACTGCAGAAAGTTATGGCCCTAAGGTATTTCTGGCTCTTTTTGTTTCATTTTCAATGTTTCCAGAAAGCTCGGGATCTAAGGAATGATCCCAGATTGGGTGACCACTTGGTTCAATATGGCAGAGAATATGAGTCACCTAAACAGCCAAATCTTAGATGTGCCTATGCATATACTCCATATTGACAGGAGTGCCTGTCTTGGGCCTGAGGAACTATGCAACAGTTGGGAGCTCTAACAAACATTGGGGTATATATGTTCTCTTCCCCTAACTGTATGCTTATGTACACTATACATAGGCTGCTAAATGATTTTTGGCAAGACTGAAGTTCTGAAGTAAATTATTGCCTCAGAAATGATGCAGGACTATGGAGGGAAAAAACTGCAGTAAATATTTCCTTCCTGGGGAGCTCCTCTGTAGGAGCTGTACTATCATTTGGTGCATTTGGATTTACTTTCCAGTCCTGGTTACTAACGAAGATTTTTGAAGAAGCCACAGTGTCTTTGAAAGGCATGTCTCTGCAATGATGTTTCTATCACATATTTTCGTTTGAAAAGCCTCATTGAATTAATCAACAAAAAAACACTACTCATTGGAACATGATGCACAACAACATACCTGAGCATACTGTTTTTTCTAGCCAGATGAGTGAAAAGTAGTTTTTTAACTTGACCATATGCATGCAAATCAACCTATCATGCTGCCAAACAAATTTAATGTCTGCTGCTTGCATGTTCTTTCCAGTAGCTTTGCCTATTGTTTTATAAATGTTAAAGAGTGAGTCAATATTCCCTGAAAGCTGACTCTGGATTTTGAAAAATACATGCGTGTCCCATTCATGTTGTGGAGTCTACACTAGGAAACTACAATAAATTTGAAGGTGATACAGTGGAAGCACATGCTGTAAGAAGCCAAAACCAATTATCGTTTGTATCAGAAAGAAATTTTTTGTATTAGGCATATGAACTTAAAGCTTCTCAATGTACATGGCATGACTTGACCCATAGTTTTAAGTGAAGAGATATGCAGTGAGGTATTTATGTACAGAACTATTTAAGCTGGACACACATTTGTTCAGGAAATTTACCAAGTGTTCTGTTCCGAATTTTTTGCTAGCAGTGGGATGAAATTGTTGCTTTGCAGATTTTGAGTTTATATTCGTGTCATTAACTGTTATATCAAGGCTAGTAATAATCTACATCAGAGTTTAACTAAAAATGTTCTATTACATCATCTAGTGGAACAGTTTAGTCTAAGAGAAAATTGTAACTTCTTCCATAAACACTTTTATATTAACCAGAAATATCAAGTTGGAGGGTTATACATCCATGTTTCAGAAACAAACACCCATTCTATTAACCAACACTTCTATATTCTTATTCATACGTAATGATTTTCATTCATGTAGACATTTATTACCTATTTCATAGGATCACTTATTTTATCTGCCTGCCACTTAAAATAAATTGCYAGTTTGCAAGCAGAGGGAACTCATGTCCAGTTTATTTTGCATACTGCAATTGGTTCTGTAAAATGATGAAAAATGCATAGCTGAAAAAAAAAAAAAAAAACCAACAAAACCTTAACCCTTTATGTTTGTTAAAAAAACCAATATTGTATCTTAAATATCAGTTTAATAATGACTAAGCTACTTTGCTTACTTATATTACTATACTGATCTCACCTGGGACTTACATAGTATATTTGAAAGTATTTATAAGCCAAGATACTACTGGAGAAGTGACTTTCTGCTCCCTGTTTTTCTCGTTGGTATTTTACATTGGAGCAAGCTGCTGCTGAGATATTGGACATACAACTCTTCAACTAATCAGCAAAATGCTGAATTATTTTGCAAGGTCTGAAATGCCTGCAGTACATTGAGAGTACATGGTACACTGTAGTGAGATTATATACAGCAGTACATTGTAAAGCATAGCCCAGTTTTGCTTGAAAACCTGCCAAAATAATAATAACAAAACCAAACTTCCCTGAACAATAAATAATCTCTGAAGATACATGGCTACAGCTTCATAGCTGATCCCTAGCATGAGAAGCAAAATCGTTCAACATTGCTTTTTTTTGCTTCGCAATCCCAATATTGTGGGAGACCAGTGACTTAAACCTGCCAGTTTATGATGATTGTTCAAGGACAAAGACTATTCTTTATAATAATGCTAAAGTTTTGACAAACTCAGTATGTAATGAAATTCATAGGTTAGACTGGAGGATCATGTCTTATAGCTCTAGATTTTTCCTACATTTTCAAAGCAGTCACCTAGGTCTTAAGCTACGTGGCTTAGCTACCCTCTTGTTACTTAGTGTTGTAAGGTCACATAGAACAGTATGCAATGTTATGTTTCATGCTGAAATTTCTAGACTATTCAAACTGTTTTAATATAATCTTTCTGAACTTTCCCTTTCAAAGCAGTTCAATACAGTAAACAACAGAAAACCTTCCTGGAAATAGTTGAGTTTTAAAAAACCCAAAGGTGTGGCTTTATCTTTTGTATGGTGGGAAGAAACGATAGCATGGAAGTACTTCCCATCTTCCTAAATTTCGTGCTTCCAGCAATTATGCTGAGGAAGAAAATTTTAGACAACGTTCTTTAGCTTGAATGCATTTGACATAGCACCTGTCAAAATTATTTTGAAAACAGTTGTGTCTAGATTTGTTTTGATCAAAGCATGCATGATATTATAAAGGACAAACAGCTGTTAGGAGACAGGATAAAGATTTTCAAGCTCTTTTTGTTTATTTTTTCCCCAATTTTATATAGTTTATGCTGCTACTAGTATGTGAATCCTTTATACTCTGAATACTCTGCATGAAATTTTATAACACATCACACTGAACAATCCAAGGCAAAGGGTACAAAATGTACCCCAGGTCCTTGGGGACTGTAAAACCCAGATTTATGTCCTTGGGGCCTTGTGCTGTTGTGCAAATTTACTAGTGATTGACATCAAGGTATACAAGTAGATTTTAGTTTCTTTGCTGTTGACTTAAGAAATGGTCTGGTTTTCTCATGAGCTGAATTCAGAATTCTCTCTACCCAAAGACATCCTGCCAAAGACACTTATAAAATCCCAAATGTCCTCAGTGGTTTTCTGAAACATAATAGATGGAATGACTAGGACATTGTGCTGTTCTCAGTAGTCTATTTCCTCTCCATTTGCTGATGTCACACTGAGGTGTCAATTAAAGATGATATGTGCAAATCATTTAGGGTTATAAAGAGATAAAAGAAAAGGTTACAAAACACGAGGTCATAGCTTGGCAATTAAGGAGGCAATAAATGAAGATGATTTATGGGGGTAAATTAGAGCAGATAGAAATGGAAAGTCCTGATTAATTCATTCATTTAAACACATTCTGCTTAGACGCAACAGAGCAGCCCCTCTGTAGAGTTGAACAGTACACTTTTATGCACATTACCTGACTTGTATGACAAATTGTTTAGCTGAAAACAATGGAGCTCATTCTGAGTTTGAAAGAAACATTTAACAACGGATAACTCTTAAAGATTCACTCCTGAATTAGCTGAGGTCCTCACATGGGGAAAAAGGCAGAGATAACATAATACCCACAGTGCAAAATATAGTGTCAAAGAGATCGTTTACCAAGCAGCCGTTTGTCCCCCCTCATAAATGCGAAAGAAGCTGAGAAATACCATGCAATTATCAGAAACTGGAGAAAATAAGTGGGCTCAAGAAAAGGAGACAAATTTCTTTCTTCTACAATCCAAGAGGACTTGGCTAAATAAGACAGTCTCATTTGATCCCTGTTCACTTTCAGTCGGGAAGACTGGCAGATACCGTCTATTCCTCACACCCACTAATTCTTATCCTAGACAAAGATCTGTTCACAAGACAGAAATCTAGCTGAGATTTGACTTGTCAGAGCCTTCTCTCAGATAGAATCATAGAATCATAGAGTGGTTTGGGTTGGAAGGGACCTTTAAAAGTCATCTAGTCCAACACCCCCTGCCATGGGCAGGAACATCTTCAACTAGATCAGGTTGCTCAGAGCCCCATCCAACCTGACCTTGAATGTTTCCAGGGATGGGGCATCTACCACCTTTCTGGGCAACCTGTTCCAGTGTTTCACCACCCTCATCATAAAAAATTTCTTCCTTATATATAGTCTGAATCTACCTTCTTTTAGTTTAAAACTACTATCCTTTGTTCTATCACTACAAGCCCTACTAGAAAGTCTGTCCCTGTCTTTCTTATAAGCCCCCTTTAAGTATTGAAAGACTGCAATAAGGTATCCCCAAAGCATTCTCTTCTCCAGCCTAAACAACCCCAAGTCTCTCAGCCTTCCCTCATAGGAGGGGCGTCCCATCCCCCTGATGATTTTTGTGGCCCTCCTCGGGACCTGCTCCATGTCTTTTGTGTGCTGAGGGTTCCAGAGCTGGACGCAGTACTGCAGGTGGGGTCTCACCAGAGCAGAATAGAGGGGCAGAATCACCTCCCTCGATCTGCTGRCCATGCTTCTTTTGATGCAGCCCAGGGTAAGGTTGACCGCCTGGGCTGCAAGCACACATTATCGGCTCATGTCCAGCTTTTCATCCACCAGCACCCCCAAGTCCTTCTCAGCAGGGCTGTTCTCAATCCCTTCATACCCCAGTCTATATTGATACGAGGGGTTCATTAGGTTAGATTAACCGGTTAGGTTAGATGCCCTAAAATCTTCACAGTCCTCTGCAGGCCCTGTGAGAAGAGTTTTGATGTCCCCCCTCCAAAGGCAGAATGAAACTAGAGAGAACTAATTTCCCACAGCTGTTGCCCCAGTCCCATTTGAGCATCATCTGACCAGAGCTGGAGGAGGGCCCTGAAAGCTGTTGCCTGGAGCTTGCGCGTGAGCCTGGGTCCCACCAGGGGCTCTTTGATTCTTTACTCCCTTCCTGTAGACTCATACCCCTTCCCACTGACAGGCTGCTCTTCCCACCTACAGAGGAAAATCAGATTTGTCTTTGGTAAACAATCCATTAACCAGATCAAGTCAAAATTTGGAGCCAGAAGTACTGTTTTTAGTTAGACTGGTTGAGGTAACTGATAAAAACAAAAAAGGTTTTGTGTGCAGAACTTCTTCTTGATAACCCAAGATTTCTTTTTTCAGCTGATCCGAAGAAAGCTATTTTCCCTCCAAGTAAACTTTGCCTCACTGACATCTTGAGGCCTTGTTGCCTGGAACAATATCATTAATAGAAAGCAAAGAAACACTTCTGGGTAGAAGAGGCATTCTGACTGAAATTAATTTGTACTGTAATTTTATAGCAATATCAATTATTACAGATATGATATAATTTCTCCCCTGTCTTACAGTTTAGGGAATTCATGGGCTGGGAGAACTCTTTTTTCCCCATCCTCCCTCGCATGTTTTGTGGGATATATCCTCGATTTCTTATTTTACTTAAGTTGAGTAAACATTGGGCTCCAAGACATATTTGATTGCCAATGGGAGGCCCCATTGACTTCAGCATCCTACACATAAGCATATCAATCAACTTTTCATTTAAATTCTATATGCAGTCATGATTATACATTAATTCTAGATTTTTCCAGTCAATTTAATAACTCTTTAATGGAGGTTGGTGTAATTATGGATGTTTGCCAGAAGCTGGGTCCCCAGAAGACATGCACGGAATCCATTCTAGAACATATAAGGGAAATGCAAGATGATCTGTCTTAAGAAAATAATAAAAAAAAGAATATTCACTTACATTAAAACGCATGCATAGTGTATATATATGTAAATAAACATAAATGTATATGCATCTATAGAAATATAGGTATGCGTGTATGTATATAAGTGTGTGTGTCTTTATAGATACATACGTGCTAACATAGACTGGCTATTTCTCCTTTTCCTCATAAAACCCAGTTCTTCTATTAAATAGTAGTCAAGGGGGAAAAGGTTTTCAGATAAATTTTTAACCCTGAAGCTTGAACCTTTTCTTTTTCCTCCCTCCAGCTCTTCTGACATAGATAACAAGCCATGAACATGTCTTTAAGAACTCTCCAGGTAGCTGACAGTGAGAGCTTTCAAGCTGCTCTGTTCATGTCCTAGAGTTGGCGTGTGACTTTTCCTGCCTCTCTTGTCACCTGAACACCAATTTTGCTTTTTCGTTCTGATAAATTTCAACCACTTGTGAATAGGACTTTGCCCTTCTGGGATCTTCCCAATTACCCCCCTCCCTCTGCCCCTCCCATTTTATAGCAAACCTCACTGCAGTATTTGAAGCCATTGACACACTGTTTCAGCACATATTCACTTCTCTGCACAGAAAATCCCTTTGGGTCAAGAGTAAAACCCACTGCTTCCTTTTTATACCAAAGAGAATTCTTAAACTCTGCAGAAACTCTGCAATTTCTAAAGTCAGGGCAGAGAAAAATATTCACTGCTTTCTGTAGAAAGTCAAAGTGTAAAATAATAGGACTCTCTTGGGTGTTTTGAAAGTAGTTTTCCTACATGTTTTAGAACTGTATCATACCTAATGAAGCAGAACATAGGATGTATGTATTCACCATCATGCCAAAGGAACTTTTATTTTGGCAAGGGTGGAATGAAACATGTTCAGGAAATTGGAGTCTGCAGTAGACAACCAAGGGAAGTTATGCTCCATTCATACATTTCATTTGTATAGTTTTTGTTTTGCTTCTTGCGATAGTTGGGAGTGACTTTAGAACAAAACTTTTATCTCTGTTGTGCTCATGATTTATGATTTACATATACATGTCAGAAAGAGAAATAGCAACGAAAAGTTCATTGGTAGTAATAATAAACTGTAGTACCAGGATTATAGCAAACGTACATGTTAGGTGCATTGCTATGTGGCATACAAAATGACAAGAATAAGGTTTATTGGATTGCCCTTTCTTCATATTAAGTGGATGATAAACTATGGATCAGGCTGTGAAAGCTCTTTACTTGTAATTACTGAAGCAAGTAGCACTATCAAAGCCAGTTCAGTTAGTCCTATGAGTAATGATTTACTGAATCGGGTTCATAAATAATTGACATCTACCACCTTGATGCTTCCCTCTATACATGGTAAAAATTGTCACGTCAGACAAAATAAATAGCTATAGGGTTGTTTTTGGCAAAGATGATGAAATCCTTCACAAGTCCGGATAGCAACAACTGACACATACTATGGAATTCTGAGGAAGGCCAGGCAGCATTAAGTTTTTTGCGTTTTTACCCATTTCTACTTAACATAATAAAAATAACATTTCATTCTGATTGCAACTTTGCTTTCAAAGGCATTGTCTTACATTCCCAATCTGATATTCTTAGCGCATCTTAAACTCTAATCAATCCATTTAAGCAAGGCATCATACTATCATAGCAGTTAGCCTGACTTCTCCTATTACTAAAGAGGTAACCTTCAGTTTACCAAAGCTTTACAAGATGTTAGTAGGATCTGCCAATTATGGATCCAGACCGATTGGGCTTCTTGAGATACAAGGAAACACAAGTGAACAAGAACAAAAGTGACTCACCAAATAAATGAGTTTTGACTGATTTTCCTGGTCTTGCTACTCATAAACAACATGAGATTAGGAGCTGGAAATTCTGGATTAGTTTCTAGTCTACTCTGTGAACTCTGGCTTATCAATAGAACTTTCAGTCTTCTGCTTGGGTTTTACAAGCGTAAGGTAAGCACCCTTCGAGTTCTGTGCCCAGTCCCATTAAATTCTGTTAAAAATCTTAGTGATATAAATTCATTTAAATTAATTTATATCCAACATAAGTGTATGTTTAATTTCTCTGAGTTTCCTAACCTAAGCTGATTTTGCAGATGAATAAATAGCTTCCCATCACAGTCAATATTTTCAATATAAGGCTCCTTTACATCTTTTGTATTAGACTTCTTCTCACTGGAGGACTATTTACCATGATTTGTGAAACATAAATGTATAGAATATACAATGCATACTGTGAATTAAATAGATGGGAAATGAAAGGTTATCCTCCAAGGACCAAATGTTCTACTGAAACTCATGAGTCATTCTGTATTGAGCTAGAAGTGCTGAGCATTTACATTAAAGCACAGGGATGTTCATCTTGTTTTTACCAGAGGTGATCTTGATTTTTCCTTTAGTTTGCCCACATCTCTGATAAGACAGCCAGCAGGAGTTTTACTGTTTCTAGATTAACAGCAGAGGAAATAGAAATATTACAACTGCTGCTCTGCATGTGGTATTCAATTTGAAATACTGCATTTCAGATTCCCACATTGAGCTTTCAATTGCTATCCCCACTATATCAGACAATAAGAATATACACAGAGTTATATTAGCTTTAGAAAAAGAAAAAAAATATCAGTGCAGACAATTTGGGGGTACAGGGATAAAGGCTTTTATTCACTTCTTCCCTAAAATCTATGAAATTGATGGGCTTTGTATTTATGAAGCAGAAAAGTTTTCTTGCTTATTTGATATATTTTATTTTAAAGTGTTTCCTGAAGCTGTTCATTTGGGAGTCTTGCCTGTGCTTTGGAAAGTCCTCTTCCTTCCACTTTTCAGCAGGACCCTGCCATGAAAATCTGTGCTTGGTAAAGCAATGCAGTTTCCATGTCCTTGACAAAAGCTCCATCTTTTAAATGTACTGTTCGTCTGCCAGTTTCCTTTTTTCACTCTTTCTTTAAGGGTCGTCCTTAGAAGCAACTACTGTGTAGATATACTTTACTATATGTTATTGCATTGTTAATATTTTCATACTGGAGACTCTGTTATGATATGCTACAGATTAAAGTTTTTCTGGGCTCCTCAGTGTGTTGTCTTCTCAAGACAACTTAYTCATAACTTGAAACTGAGTCTGCAGGAGAAGAGGCACTGTGCAGTGTTTGGAAATATGTGAGTTACTGGTAGGGGCGTCAGGGAAGAAAAAAGCTGGCTTGAACTGATGCTTAAAATTCTTCTGATGCCCTTTCCTTCACCAAAACATATCCATATCTAGTTATTTGATTGCATATTTTTGCATGCTTGCATGATTGACTTTTGTTAGTTCCTTTGCTTCTTGGTAGAGCTCAGAATGGCATTACTGCAGCAATTGCTATATAGTAATACGTTTTAAAGGAACAACTAATATCTCTAAGCTGTAAAAGATTGACAACAATATGGTTCAAGAAAACATTAAATATAGGGATGAAGTGGATGGTTTAACATAGCAAATGATCTAACACATGGTTTAGACACAACAGTAGTCATGGGATTTTAAAAAGAGATCTGTGACAATGCAACAGTCAGTTTGAAATCCATAGTACTTATTTGGGATGCTTAATGCATATTTATAATATGTATTGTAAGAATACTTCTTTTGGATGTTTAGCACATAGATTATATTTTATGAGAATTACTGCTATGGGGTGAATAGACTCATTAAGAAAGAGTGGTTGGGGGTTGTGGAAGATGCAGGGTGTAGGACAAAGAGAATTGAGAGTGAGCTGGGGAAAGGAATACTGTACCTGAGGAAGCATGCCTAAATGACAGAGGAAACAATGGAAGACAGATCTACTGAAATCACACCACCGCAGAGGAAAGTTGCTTTACCTGTTTGGGGTTTTTTGTTTCTGGGTTTTTTGTTTTTTTTTTTTGTTTTTTTTTTTTTCTGCAGGAGCAGTTTTTTTGAAGAAAACAGTGTTATAAAAAAAAAAATCTGAAAATCATATTTTGTTTTGTCATAGATAATGGTCACCAGAAAGAGAAAAGGAGGTGAAAATTTGGCAATCAGAAGCTTGAGGCTAGGGTAAGAAATAAAAGAAGCAGTGAGAGAAATTGAAACTGCAAATCGTGGAGTCGAGCTGTACAGGAGATACCTTAGAGGTGTATTGGAAGTAGTGCTTCCTAGCTGAGAGACTAGGGTTAAATAAAAGTGGTGTATTAGGAAGGATCTGCATGTGATGAATGTGCTTGCTAGCTTAGACCAAGATTTAAAATCCTGTTCAGAGGAGCAGGTTTCTGTAGCAACTGCTTAAATGGTAGATGCATTGCATGTAAATCTGTCTGAAAGTCAGTGAGAGGCGCTCCGGGGCTTGAGCTTCACAAAACAGCCGAAGTTAGTAAAATAAAATCTAGTGCCTGTGGAATGAAGGATTTAAGGACTCTCACAGTGAGAATCGCAATGAGGGAATGTCCAAATAGAAACATTCATACAGAACATGTTTTGGTTATGTGCTGTGAGGATTTCAGCACTGCCCGCTTGAGCTAGCTTGGATGAGTAAGGATGCGATTAATGAATCTCTTTTAGCAGGCCATATGTCCTTCATAACCCTACAAAGTACTCTAAAAAGCCTCCTGGAGGCAATGTTGCAACCCTGTACTTGGGGAGGGGATAATTTATTTCTGTTATGCTTAATCTGTGCTTTCACTCTAAATCACTTCCTAATGAAATTCATAAATGTTCACAGTTGTTACATCAAAATACCACATTTTAAATACTGCTGTTTCAATTACAAAGTCAAGCAATAAAATTTGGGAAAAAGACAGATTAAAGAATGTGGCTGCAAACTTAATTTGGCTCCCTTTTAACTATATAAGAATGCATTCTTTAATTTTGTGGTCCCCTGTCCTCTTCTGCAGTTTTGAACTTCCCAAACATGAAGAGTTTGTTATGATAACAGACAAGTCAGTTTATTTGCTTGGAATTATTTCCATATTCAGAATTTTAGGGAGAAGTTCTAAGATTTTTAACTCTTTCTCCACCCTTCCAAGAAAGTATTTTGAAGCAGATAAACCTACATCACTTTTATATCTATGCACATAAAACCATACCTGTATATGTGGGAGGATTTGAAAGAATATTTAAATATTTTAAATATTTTTAAAATTTTAATTAATCTTAATGTTTTGGACTTTGTGTGTGAGAGATGTCAGGGTTTCATGGCTCTGTTGGGGGAATGAATGTTGATGCCAGCATCTGTAGAGGTTTTTATCGGCTGCAATGGAAAAGTTGGGATACATGTAGTATTGCTCTCTGTGAGGAATTTGAGGAAAACGTATTCCAAAGTAATATGGTAATTGATGGATGATTTTTCAAGTAAATTCCTGCACAGGCTTAAGCGTTCAGAGTTAAGTGACATATTTATCTGCAGCAAATGTATCTTCACAAATAATGGTAAAGGCTTCTAAGAAAGTAACAGAAATGTCATGCATGAACATGACATTGCCTCAGACTAAACTATATTGTTTCTGTAGTTGGTACATTTTGACATTGAAGCCTTTGCTGGAGTTGGCTAGTGCAAGTTATTTGATATGATACCATTTCTTTTCCTGTGTGTGCTTTGTTTTCTCCGTCTGGTGAATACATTTGAATAATATGTTTCTGAGATAGTTTGGTAGCATCTAAATTTATTTTGTGAAAGAAGGACATCTTGTCGTGGTTTAAGCCCAGCCGGCAACTAAGCACCACACAGCCGCTCGCTCACTCTCCCCCGGGTGGGACAGGGGAGAGAATCGGAAGGGTAAAAGTGAGAAAACTCGTGGGTTGAGATAAAAACAGTTTAATAGGGAAAGCAAAAGCCGCGCACGCAAGCAAAGCAAAGCAAGGAATTCATTCACTACTT
>JASVER010000081.1:3529530-3652347 GCA_030449065.1 Oceanodroma leucorhoa
CAACTACTAGAAAGAAAATTAATTCCACCCCAGCCAAAACCAGGACACATCTTCAGATGCTTAGATCATCTAAGCATCAAAGTATAGTGAAACCATAGGATTAAGATGAAACTATAATTTTTTGTAGATTTCAAGATGTATAACAGGACCACCTGTGATTCCAATCAAAGCTAGTTGGGGATTTTCCTTTCTCTTGAATAAGATCAGAATTCAGCTGTGTATTGTTTATAAATGTAAATGTTATACAAGAGAGCAGTATTGCATCTATTGAGACAGTTCTCCAATAACTCCTTCTTTCAAAATTCCAGTCATATTTTTTAAAAAAGCAATAACAAATAACAAGTTGACTTCTAAAGGCCAACAGAATAATTCAAACTATTTCTCCTGATAACAGTGTATAAAGCAGAATATCAGGTTTGTTTTCTTCCATCTCAAAGCCACATAATAGCAAAAGATATAATGAAATATAAATATGTATTTCTCTTAAAGCTCCAACCATACTATGACTTTTCTAGAGATTAATTGCATGGAAACAGCATTTTAAGACAGTATCCTTGTTTTCTTCTAAACTTCCTTCTTGAAACAAAAGGTAATGGTTGAATAGAGTCTACTATTGATTTCAGCTAGACCTATCAAATGTTAATCAAGAGTTTGAGGTTATCAGCTGGTGACCTCTTTTGTTTACTTGATGTACTGTCTTTGAAAGGGTGACATGAACTGCAGAATATGCACTTGTTAATGATCATTATTTTAAGAGTGGACAGTGGTTGTAACAGCACATTCTTGTAGCTAGCTTATTTTGTAAAGAATTACACACTCGTTTACTGCAATTAGAATATTGTGTAGGCATTTCCTTGGCATCCTGATCAAAATGACTGGGGCAAGATATTTCAACTGTCTACATACTGCGCGGTTCAGAAAAGCACATCTGTAAATATTTTCATAATTTCTAGAATAAGAATAAAGTGTGACTGTGAAACTGGAGATTCAGATGTGGGTTCTTTAAGCATGGTGTTGGGGACTTAGATTCAAAATTTGCAGCACTAATTCTGATAGCATATAACTTAAGAGAGTTGATGAAGTATATGGTAGAGAGATTCTTTAATAAGTTGAAAACTTTATGGCATTGTGTTGGAGTTGACAGGAAAATGTTTCTCAGAGAGCCCTGATAATGAAGTTCCTTTCAACAAAACAGTCCCTGTTTTATTATTTATGGGATAACTCGCAAGAAGAACCCCACAGGGGAAATACTGTTAAGTTGAATAATTATTCATCATGAAATCCCTATTAATTCTTAACACTTAGTGCTGTGGGTACAATAAACATGGTGTATCTATTAGGCTGTTTTTAAAATCATGCATGCTAGAGTAATGAAGAGAACATTTAATAACAATAAGTAGGTTAACAATAGCATTTACTCATCAGAAGGACTGTCATCATCTCAAGCCATTATAAGCTGTGTAAAGGAGAGATGGATCCAGATTCAGAATTTCAAGTCTGGGGTAATTCCATTGACTTTAATAGTCCCTTGGGCCAAGTAAATTATTAGCGAGATAAGAGCAAATTAAAAAGGTCCACAGCACTATAAAAGTCACCCCAGTTGAGAGTATGTATTAGCTGTCATTCACCTGGAGGTGATTATGCTTTAGAGACAAGCAATGGGTTTCACGTTCTCACTTTCTCTTACCTTTCTCATGAATGTTTCCCGACAGAATACCTTTGTTTTGCTTCTGCTGGCAACCTGCTTTGCAAGGCATTCACATGTCTTCTTGCACCTAATTATTTAATATTCTTCCAGAACTTTTTCTGTTTCTATTTGAGATACATATGGATGATTATTTTAACAAATTTATTTATTTTTAAATTTGCTGCTGTAGGGCTGAAGAGCACATATTTTTATAACTATCCCTTGTCTATCTTCTTTCAGTATTAAAAACCTCTTTGGTATCCCTATGGTACAAAAACTTCTTTGCGTAAACAAGTCTAGTCACTTCGCCCTGGCACTTGCTATTCTCGTCACAGTAAAGAGTTGTCATATAAGGAAAGATATTGATTTCTATTCTCATTTAGCAATGAAATTTTCAATGTCTTTTTTTTTAATTATTTTTATTTTAATACAAATATTTACCATCTGTTGAAATGTCCTGTCTTCAGAAATTAATTAATTGCCATACTTGGTTCTTTTTACTATAGAAAACACAAAGTCTAAAGCACTAACTTTTCCCAGACCTGTAGTTATTTTCCTAGTTTCCTCTCTTGAAATCTAGCATTTCAAATGCTCTTTTGGTCTTGCTTACATCTTGGTCCTGGGGAAAAAAAAAAGAAAAAGAAAAGCTAGTGTTCAGGTGATTGAGAATTTTCATTTGCATTTTAATGGCCTCTTTTCTAGTGGGTTTGTTTATGTTTCCCTGAAGTGGTACAAAATAGAGCAATTGTTGTTCAACTGTGGCTTTAAAGATGCAGTGACCATTTAAAAAATGTAATTTCAGTGTAACAATAATTCAGACTGGTTGCAAACATGATTTTTCTACAGGCAGATTTCAGACCCTCTCCCTGCCAAGTTCAGCCTTATTTTATGCCTCGCTTGTGAATTATCCATACCAAGAATTAGATTTCTGTTATTGCTCCCTTTCTTCCTCTGATGATTTGATGACTTTTGGAAGCGTGTTTCATTTTGTGAGTTGTTTACTAACAAATTTAAACTGATTGTGTTTGGTTATTCATCATCTTTTTGTTCGTAATGTGTTTATCAGTTAAGTAGGATGAAAGTTTTTCCACCTCTTGATTTGATGACACAATATTTTATGAGCAGGAAATAAGCACTTCCGGTATCAATTACAAAGCTGCATTATTTTTTCTTTCTTGGAGATGCCAATTTTTTTTTGCACGTGACCATTAGGCTCTTGAGAGGAATAACCATATGGCAAATCTGCAACCGGAACTCATCCCACAGAAAAAGCTGTGAATAGAGATGGGTGAAAAAAAAGGAATGAGAAACTTCGAAAACCTGAATAGTTTTTAATACTAATTATGGAGCCTTAGCAGTTGATTTCCTTATACACGTTGTATTAAGAGTTATCTATTCAGGGAAGTTATTCCATAGTAAACTGGGGTGCAAATTTACAGTACACTGGTTACTCTGCATTAACTCCCTCTGAGGAAACAGCGTGAGGCAACTTATTCTACCTTAAAAGCACCTCGCATAAAGGTGCTCTTAGTATGGAGGAGTTAGTGGACTGTAAATTCTAACCCAAGCTTATTAACATTAAGCTGTCTGAATAGATAAGGCCTTATTTGTCTGTCATTAATTTTCAAATATCTCTGTGCTAAAGACTCATCACTGTTGGTCTTCTACAGTCACAGTTATAAACACCTTGCGTTTGGGTCTGTGGTTATACAATGACTGATATATTCGTTGACTATGGACGGTCACCCTCATCCCTCATAGTGATCCTCATATGCTATGCAGTACCGACAGTGGGCTTCATATATATAGTAAATATAATAATAAGTGGTACACTTTCAGATGTGCTCCACTAAAACCAGCAAAAACTGCATACAAAATACTTCTGATGTTCTTGACCCGGGAGTTTGAGAGTTATCTCCATTACAAGCTAAGCTCAAATCATGCACTCAAACTCCTCCAAAGTTGACATTTGAGAAAGCTGACATTGCAACTTGTGCCTGTCTCAAAATGTAGATCATGCAGAGCACCCATGTGTTTCTAAAGAAGGGGCATGATTGTGGTGGCAGTCAGTGATTGTCTTTCTTCTATTATTTCCAAAAGAGATTTGGAGTCTCAGTAGACAGGAAGTCCATTGAGAATGATTGGGAAACATTTACCACTGATTACCATGACTATTTTTTGAGCAGATAATGAGCTGTGTGAATGATAAGTATTTGTACAGCAGGTATAGTTTCCAGCACTGACACTTTGAACACTTGATTCTTTTCCCTCTTCAGAGTTCAACAGATTATAAATACACCACAAAGTTTGTCAGTCCATGGAAGTAAAGAATAAGAAGCTAGAGATGATCTAGAAATTATTTTAGTGTGAATGTCTTTTGACAAAAAAGTAGGAAAAAGGGAAAGAAAACCGTTTTCTCTTTTCCCTCAAAGGAATGGAAAAGCTTTTTTTGCAAAACAGAACTGTTTTTATTTTTGTCAGAAATCCCATGTTCAGTAAAAATAGTTTGGATGAATGGAAGAAAATAGAACCAAGTGGTGTTTCATGATGGGAACTGAATTTAAGGGATATTAATGTTTCACAGGAAAGAATAGAAAAAAGAGTTTCCTTTCTCAATGTTTCGTAATTTTTTTCTTGAAGTGTAAAGTTAAATGTCAGTTGCCAAAATCTATTCAAATATTAATTGATTAATGAGCATATTCTTGCTTTCCTTTTGCTTAACTGTTCTATAAAGCTTCCTACATAAAATAGGAAGTGTTTAAAAAAAAAAGTCTATTCCAGGCCATTGCATTGAAATCCAGGAATGACACATGCTTCAAGCCAGCACGGATCTTGACTCATTGTTTGTTGCTGAAAGGAATCATATAGGCTTTGTGTCTTAGCGATGTCCTAAGGAGATAACTAATAAGAAATAACATATATTGATAACCTGCCTAGAATCACTTTAGTTTTCAGAGAATGCTCTGGGTTTGACAGCTTAGGGAAAGGGCAGGAGCAGAGAAAGAGTGTAATATAAGTCTGAACACTGCTTTGCTGGGTCTTTGTTTTTTCCTTATCAGTATCTGTTATAAGTAAAAATACATTACCATAGATCTTTTAAACCCAGACCAGACATTTGAACTGTCATTTTCACCTCTGATTTCCATCAAGGTTCACAAACCTTTTTATAGGCACTCAGTAATGTATCCTGTATATCAAGATCCAAAAAAAAAAAAAGGGCAGCGCTCAGCGCTTCTGTTCTGTGATGGTGAGAGGCAGCGCGCTGGACTCTTTGTAGTCCACAGCTAGGGAGTTCAAAAGCACTAACAAAGGACTTCCATGCAGCCAATATTTTTTTCTGTTACTTTTATTCTGAGCAAAATGTATTCAGTTAACAAAGAATGGGAAATAGTAGTCTTAAAACAATTTTCATGCCAGAAACTGGATTTTTGGTGGTATAATGAACTGATGTCCTGTAAAAGGTTGAAAATAATTAGATCAGGGAAAGAATTTGATAGTCAGGAGGAATGTAACTGATCTGTATTTATACATGCTTTTTCTCTAATAGGACTGCCTGGTTACTTTAATATAATCAATAGGAAAAGTCAGCCACATGATGAAAACTGGGTCCAACTCTATCCATGTGTATGCCATGAAAATGGAGAATTACAGTTTAGATGGGCCATTAGAAAAGTGCAGTGAAACCATGCATTGAATGAACAAGGGCATGAAAATGCTCAAGTTCTTAATTTAGTATTTGCACAAAAGCTTCCTAGGAGAGGTTTGAAGACTGACTTCAGAACTAGCAGGTCTCCTGATGATTTATTCTCCAATTTAAGTCCAAGTACAGGTGGTAAGTGAAAGATAATAGCAGTGAGAGAAGTGACAATAACAAATAAAAAGCACCTGCATGTGAAATACATTCAGCAATTTCTTATTAGCAAATCTGTCAGTCCATAGAAACTCTAAACTGTGTTCTTGTCAGAACAGGGACATGGAGTTATGGAAATGTTCTGCACTCTGTTCTTACCTGGGCCATTTCTTGATGAAAGACAGCGGTCATTTCCACAGATTTTCATCTAAAAGCCTTAAAACTCTGGCCCTTTTCTGCTCTATGCTTTCACTTGTATTGTAAAATGCCTGGGAGAAATAGTCAAAACGCAGCTTGAAAATTGGGGTCTCTGCACTATCATCCTTGAGAGCTAACTGTATCTTTTTACTACCTGGTTATGAACATGCTAGAGTCCCTTAGAGGATCATTCTCATACTAAAACGCAGGATAAATCTTATTACTGGAAGCTCAGTCTGGAGTTTCAAAKGATTTGTGGATCGCTGTTTCTAGAAAAAAAGAGAGATTAGAAATGACATGAAAAGGAAACACTGAAAGGAGAAAAAGTAAATGAGGCTGAAACAATAATCATGGTTTAACTTGGTTATTCTTGGTTATTACTAATGGTTGTTGCCATCTGAGAAGGTTGTATATGTTGTTCATATATCTATATTGAAAATAATGAATGCTTTTCATCTTCACAGACGTTTTTCATCCACTATTGACCTGCCCGTGGAGACCTGTTATTGAAGAATGCAATTCTTGAATATTTAATTCCAAAATTACAACCAGTAGAGGACAGTGTTTTCAAAAATATCAGAAGTAGAACTGACCACAGATTGTTGACCAGCTGATGATGCCATTCTAGATGATGTTGCTTTCAGGTCAACATTTCTGAAAATGACAAAACTTCCCAGGGAGTTCATTGGTCACAGACAGCACAGATAAACACTGTTGGTGAAATGTAGTCTTTTGGAAAGTCTGCAAAGTCTGCCTTGCTAAAAGCTTCCTCTTCTCACCTTTTGACAAACAAAAATATGTAAAGGATTTGATGCAGTTACTGATAAAAGTATTCCAGTTATAGTTGTGTACTATCAATCTATTTTTTTGCATTGTGGAGTTAACCCTTGCTTCAGAGCATTCTTTGGAAAGTCATAATGTAAACATTTTTAAACAGCATTTTTCACCATTTTGCATATTTTTTTATGGTTTTTGTCTGTCTTTAAAAGAAAATGAGTACATAGGGTTGATTTTTTTTCAGAAGAATCAGAGCTCACACATTAAAAAAAAAAGAAAGTACTGGCATTGCACAATAGAAACAAATCATGAAATCTGAAAATGAAAAGGAGTGGGTAGAATGGAGATAAAGATCTGCAGTACTTTTTGGTAGGTAAACTACAACTAGCAGATTAGAATTAAAATTCACATGAAGGATCAAAGATGTAACTGTTATAAACCTCTCTCTGGTTAAAAGCAAAACTAAATTAAACAGAAAATATAGTAACATAAAATTAAAATATCCACAGAAGGAATTCTACTACATTGACCATGTTTAGTAACAAGAAGCTGTAAGTTGTATTCCAAACTTCTATAGAAAAGAAAAGAAATGACTTCTAGGAAGTCACTAAAAACTTCTTGTGATTTGGTGCTATCAATTTATCAGAGCATAAAAAAGATATTTGAACTGCATGACCCTCATGAAATTTGGTTGGACTTTTGTGTTTGAAAATTACTATTATTAATTTACTATGTTAGGTGGAAAATTGAGTTGAAAGAACATGGGATGATCAACTCTAATGCTTTTCACTATTTAGAGACATGAGAATAATTTGCAGGAAAGGCTTTCCCTTCAGTATTTGAGAATTAGAGACTCATGTTTGTGTAAACAAGACAACAGTTCCTACCTGAGGACTCTTTTACTGCTCAAATTAATGCTGACAACTTTAGACATGTAAATTCAGGATGTTTAGTATTCATTTCTTGCAGGCATTAGAGGAGCGACATATTGTCCCCTCAATTCAGTCCGTTGATTCCAAACAAGCTGAAGTAGTTAGAACCGTCTTTTCAATCATAGGATGTGGGAGCTAAAAATTATTCCAGTTCTTTATGATCCTTGAAAGGAAACTCAGGCCATTTTGACAAGTTGTCAAAAGGCCCAGTTTTGTTTTCAAGTAAAGCAATGGAGAGATGAAAGCTTAATTAAGAAATAGAACTGATCCTCCAGTAATTTTACAAGCAATCCTGAAACTGACACCATAAGTCATATGCAACGTAACACTACTGTCATCATAACAGAAATTGTGTAAATCTTTATTTCCTTAAGAACAGGGTGCAGTAAGGAAAAGATTGGCCACAAGAGATTAAAATATTTGGGAGTTCTGAATGTTAACTCTAGACAGTAATATCTTTCTTAACAAAAACCTCAACTGATTTTATTTTTCTTCCTACTTGTGTTTCTCATTTATATTTGACATTCATTATGCAGGTACAAGAAGCATAACTCTTGCTAGATCGCAGATGCAGGTTTCATTCTAGAACAGAAATCTAGTATGCAGCAATTAAATCACAAGCTAAACTCTTTCCTGTGGCCTGAAAAAATCTATTTTCCCCACTTTTTTGTTATTGTTTTTTCAGATTTTGAAAATGAGACAGAATTATGTTGAAAACTACTGGATTCATGCCAAATAATTTGCAAATATGACAATTTGTAGTAGGAGTTGACTATTTATTTTTCTAAATAGGTTTAGAGTGTCTCCCTTTTCAAATGTATTCTGAAGCACATACTTTTGCTATCTGCATCTTACTCTAGCGACTGAGTTTTATGACAAAATCAGAAAACTATAGGATCTTGAAAAATTTTATGTCCAAACCATCTAAATTTCGTCATAATTGATAATAGAAAATATTGCAAATGTACATATCTCATGTGTAACACCTTGTCACCATAGCGAGAGTGAAAACCACTAGTGCTTATCACCGCAACCTTGATTTATGACATCTGGCACTTCCACAAGTAGCCCCATGGATTTAAGGGGGATTACTTCCATGAGCAAATGCCGCCTAAAGTGTGAGATGCCTATAGAAATTAGAAATAAGTCTCCATCGTGCATAATTGTTCCCTGGAAATACTTCCTATATGACATTGTCAGGTTTAGCTTTTAATATTTCAACATATCTTTTTGCATTGTTAATGCTGAAGGACCTTCTCTATTGTATTATCTTTTTGTCCTCCAGATGAAAATGTTTCTGATATTCCCATTCCTATTTTAATGATTGTGTAGTATTCCATAATAATCATATATAAGTAAAACACAGATCTACACTTATGTTTAGTGCATCATTCAATTATTTGATTTCTTTCATGATAGTAACTCTTTTATTCATCACATATTCCTACTGCTGTTAAATAGTTCAAAAATCACTACAGTTGTAGCCTTAGAAGATAGACCTGCACAACATTTCACATTTCATCATTTCATATGATTTGGGTAGTGTTATATAAAATTTGCATTAGCATTTTGCACACCAAGCGGACAGTTATTAACAATATATTTTTCCCTATCCTGTTTGTGCAACTCTATTATTCACAGAGGGTTACAACTGAGTTAATTTTCAGAAAGAGCGGTTTGAAAGAGGTCTTGAGCTGGGCTGTTTATGAACACAGCCTTTTCTCTTATTTCTAATTAGTGTGAAATGGGTCCAAACAGGAGTCAGCACTGCAGAAGTCTGTGCTGCACAAAGCCAGCCTTGTTAACGGTCACAGGGAACAGTTTGTTTTGCTGAATAAACAACTTTGTCATAGTGCTTTTCAAAAAGAATACAATCCAGTTTACCAGCTGCCCTCTGAATGTTGAATACTGTTCATGTGCATCTGGATGTCTTTCTTGGGGATTAGAAATCTTTATTCCTGTTTTGAATCCCAAGTCTACTTAGTAAGAGATTCAATAGAGAATCAGTCACAAAAGCATTTTTTTTTTTAGCAGCTATATCTTTTTTGTTCATAGAATTGAACTGAAACCCTATCAAGGCTTATTTTTTCTTAAACGTTCTGTTGTGTCTTTCATAGTCAGAAAGTACTGCATATTGGCAGATGCAGATTCTGCCATACTGCATGCAGATTCTTAATAGCTGCGGAAAATACATTAACAGAAGTCTTGCTGTAAGTTTTACACCTTGAAATGTTGTCCCGTTCTGTCTCAGGATAGGTAGTGGAGATGTTCTTTTGGAGCTTCTACAGTAAAGCAGGTTCTACAAATTTTAATTGTCTAAGAATACCAGACCTGATCAGATGTTTTACTGATGCTATTATTAACGTTGCATATGGGAATGGATATTTTCAGCAGGCAAGGGAAAAATCTAAAATTATGCATACAGCTTGCCTTTGGTATTGACATCAACATTGGTATTAAAAGGTAAAATAGGCCACGCTTGTATATGGTTTCTTGTTTATATGGTTTCATTTCTCAGAAATTTGTAGGGGCAGTAACTTCAGACTACATTGCATGATTTTAGTTACCTAACCTTGATCGTTAGCCTCTAATCGTCCTATAGTATAAAATGAGGACTAGCTCAAAGGCATAATTTACTGGTAGCTAGAGATCTGAGCACTTTATTGATAACTTCTCATTAAAGAAGCTATGACTCGGGAAGAGAAGCAGAAGAGCAAGGAGTATGTGAATGTGAACGCTGTTAGTAGTAAGGATTTTTGTGCGCTCATTAGACTTTCAATTATACTTCCCATGTAATTAACAGGAAGTTTCCGGTTCTGTAAATGGAAGCAGAAGCCAACCTTTTAAAATTTAAAATTACTCCATATGAAATCCTGGGGCTCAGAGGGGTAGCTGATAGGAAGTAAAAGAAGGCGAAGCTTGTGCATTGGAAGCGTTGCATCTCATGTGCACATCAGTGCAGGAAATGTTTGTCACAGTAGCAGGACAAAAGGATAGGAATGTGTCCAACGTGATCTCTTCTTCCAGGCACTGCCAGTGCCGTCTTGTACCTTGCCAAGGCTTTTGAGCATACATTACCTAGCTACATGTGTGTCAATTGTAACAGTGAAGAAAATTCCTGAGACTGTAAGAATTTATGTGGCTTCTGTATTTTGAGAGGACATTTTAGGAGATCATGAGATGTTCTGACTGTAAAACCTGTGGAAGTGACAGAAAAGGAAAAGGCAAAATGCTGCATGAAAGAAAAAAATGTCTTCAGTGCTCCTGCACTGAGATTAAACAGAAATGAAAGGGTCTTTGCTCCATCTGTAAACATTGTGTTCCTTCCTCAAAGTTGTGTTCTCAGCATAAGCAGATTAAAAATTCTGAGACTGCCAAGTATCATGATAATAAAACGGGGAGATGGACTTTATCTAACAGTTCAAAGGTGACTGTTGATTTGGTCTGGTTGACTGTGCCATCATTTATTAACTTTGGCATAGTATAAATTCTCTCCCCTTCCTCTCTCCCCCCCCCCCCCCCCCCCCCCTTCATGTTTCCATTAATGAATATTTATGGCTGGGTCTGTCTCTTTTTTTGTCTCTTATTTTTTTTTGGACCTGCTATCTGTCTGCCTCCCCACAGTCTGAACATCTGTACCTATCAACACTCAGCAAAGTAGAAGGACATAGATTCAGAGTTCTCCAATAAGGCGAATGAACATTGGAGCTATGATACAAGCATGTAACACATACTTTGATAGAGATCTTTGAAAAGGAAATGTCACTTGTCTCAGCTCTATATCTTTCCCAGCTTTGGTAACTTGAGCTGTACTCTCTAATCTGGCATTAGAATGCAGTTCAGAGCACAAAATAAGTATTTTTTCATTTCAAGCCATTTTACAAAAGAGCTATATGAGCTTGTTAACCATGTAAGCATATAAGGAAGCTGAAATTAAGATTTATACATAACATGGCAGTGTTGTTGATTTGAAAGAATGAATACACCAGCTGCCTCCCTTCCTTCCCCCCCCTCCTCCCCTTAGCATCAGGCAGAATGCCTGGGGTTTACGATTTCGAAGTCTTGATAATTTAAAGTGTGTGATTCGTTTACTTTCTAGCATTAAAAGGTTGAAAGTCAAGAACTAGATATCTTTAGCTCTGTCACAGTGGAGGAGACAGACATGAAAGAGATGCATGAGAGTGTCTCTCTACTGAATGCCCCTCCCTTTACTATATGATTCCCTTACCTGTAGTTAGCCTAATTAAACTGAATAGGGGACTGTTCTTAATTGGCTCCCTGCTCTATTAAGTAATGCAGATTACACAATTTAAGAAATTTGCATTTCTTGGAAACTAATCCATCCTCTCAATGGTGGGCTTGGATTTTTTTCTTCGTTTTTTTAAATGTTTGTGTGAGAGGCCAAAGTCCCTGAAAGATGTCATACAGACATATTGGAAAATAAACATTTTCGAGTAATTTCTTTTATTATTTATTTTTTTTTCCCCTCTGTGAAAAGCGTGTTACCAGAAGAATCAAGAATACAAATGTCCCCAGATTTCTCCACAACTGAATTTACAGGCCAGATCTGAAGAAGTCAACATACGGAAATTAAAGTCTTTGTTTTAACCATTCTGGCTTTGAGACAGAAAAAGCTTCAGCCAACCAGAATACTGAATTTTGGGGAGTTCTGTGCCCTGCAGTAAAAACTGATTGCAGGCTGCAGTATGAACTGATATCTTTACAGTTAGACCTTCAAAGAATTCTGAGCACTATTATTGTTTTCCAACCAACTTTTGTAGTCAGCAACGTTCATAAGATTTTAAAACAGAAATTACTCACCTATATAAGGCCACTTACTCCAGCAGTTACTGGTGCAGTAATGTTCCCCAGCTCATGGGACATTTTCCAGGGCCTCAGTCTGTCTGTATGTTCAGCCAGTTTTCCTCATTTCTCTATATGTTTAGGAAAATTTGTGTTAACTTCCAATGAATAATTGGGAAAGATCAGAAGTTCTTATTTTAAGGTCATTTCTCTAGCCTTTGTGTTTGAGTTCAGATTTAACTCTTCTAGGAAGGTATGTTTATCAACATACATCATCGTTTCCAAAGCCACCTTCAGGAACGCCTAGCTGGAGACGTTTTGATGTCCTATGTCTGCTTTTAAATTAATTTCCTCTTCCCAGCACCATTATGATCCTCTGTCATCCTGCGTCTAAGGACATTATTTTCCTTCCTCCATTCACTTCCCAGTTGTACTCTAGTCTTTCAGTAACCTTATTTTTTGTCATTTCTTTTTAAGGTTCAAGAATTACCCCACTGTTACTGCCCCCATGGCCAAGCAGAAGCAAGCAAAAGGATAATTACAACAAGAGTTACTCCACAGAAACTTCAGAAGTCCTTAGGATACAGAGGAGGAAGAAATATGTAGAACAGATGATTGGAGCAAATGTTGCTAGGAGAGCGAAATGGTGAAACTGATTTTTTGGGGAAAGGAAGAGATCAACTTCAAGCAGAAATCAAGACTCCTGTGATAGAGAAAGAAAAAAAGAGAAGTAACGTAGACAGGACAAGGAGAGATGATGGAAAAGGTGGAAAGCTTTACATAAAAAATGTGATTTTAAAAGCTGTAATGCATGTTATTGTTTAACAGTGTCCTTCGTAATCTGCTGACTAACTCGGGGTTCACATACACTCTTATCCATTTGTTTGCACGTTGTGCACTTCCATATGAACATGGAGAATTTTAATTGGATTGCTAGTACTTACAATGTCTCCAGTGTTCCAGAAATAAGGACCACAAAATGCCATAAACCTGCCCTATTTCATATATGCAATATCTTCCTTTTACAATTAAGATACTTTCAGAATCATCTACATATATAGGACCTTAAAATGAAGCAACCTGTGAAAGACTGTATTCCCTGTCTTTGCCCTGGTTAGCGATTTGACTTTTTGCCATTATTTCAATGAGGAAATGTCTTTGAAAAAAGAACCATGATGTGGATTAGTTTCCAAGCTTCTTCAACAAGTTAACAAACTTTGAAGAGATTTCTGAAAGAAAAGCTTTTTGATTTGATAACATCATTACTGTACAATGGTTTTTATTTCATCTGCCATTACTGAATACCTAATGATGTAACTCTGAATAGGTAGAGTATCTTAAGTCTTCTTTCAATGGGAGGTGAGTAACAAAACACAGATCTTCATGCAGTTTTAAGAAAAAAAGTACTGTGATTGGCAAAAGGAAGACATTTGTTTTTGTTACAGTCAAAAAGATTCTCTTCTGCTAATAAAATTGCCCATTAAATCTACACTTGTATTGTACTATTGCAAAAATTGTGTAGAGTCAATTCAGTAACATTGCTCTCACAAAAGAGTTTGACAGCACTGAAGCTGCTAAGAGCTCATCTGATTTGTCTCTTATGCCAGACATGTAATGCACCCTTGTGTTAAAGAATGGCTTAATAATGCTCACATTTAAATAGCTTTTCAGGGATTATTAATAAGTTCTAAATATTCTGTATCTTCACTGAAATACATATTCATATGGAACAAAAGGTGTTTCTGGGCAGAAGAAAGAATGTTAACTAGTAGGAGAATGTGTCTCCAAAAGTGTTGTGTGTCTGTTTAATTAGTCATTGAAATTTGCAAATACTGTGTGTAGTTTCAAATAAATTCCTAATATTTTTTACTAAATCACCTCTTCCTTTTTGAGTGATCCTTGGATATCAGTGCCCTTCCAATATCCAGGTCAACTTCGGTGCCATCTTTGACTCTTTGTCCTCCTTCTCTCAAATCCCATCAATCCTCTTCAGAAAATAAACAAACCTAATCCCTTCCTCTCAACAATGAGTGGGAAGACATTCCTCTGCACTTCTATAGACCCCCTTTCTTCATTTATGTAAACTTCCTCTGTCTCTCTAACCCAGTCTTACCAGGCTCCACAACTTCTTGGTAGTACAAAAGGCTGCTATTTTGGATAACATCTTATCCAAATATTTGATAATTTTTCCTTCAGTTGCAATTACTCCAGATCATGCAACCATATATAAAATGCAAAGCTAGATTGGGAAGAAAGACGTTTGTACTGATATTCATTTCAGCTTTGTGAAACACTACTTGCAAAAATTATAAGTAAATCCCTGGAAATTCACAGTTTAGAATGATCTAATACTCACTCTTCCTATGTCTTCTCTTCCTGATGGGGCTCTGAAGAAACTCAGAATGGTGAATCTGAAGGAATAAATTGCATACTTATTTCTCTCTAAGGGGGACATTATGCTGTGTTCACTGTTTAGCTGCTACTATCATGTTTTCAAATTAAAAGTAATCTAGATTGAAAACACTTGTTGTGTGGCATATTTATGGCAAAGCTTTCCAGCTAGTACATTTTTACCCCAATTCTTGTATAATGCTGAGTTACTCACAGCTATGAATGGAGCAGTAAAAAGATATATTGGAAAGGTATGGACATTATAATGGAGAGGTAAAAGGACTTAATAGCTAAACAGGTGCAGGACTAAAATAAATGCAAAGTGAAAAATCAGGCCCCCARAGGGCTGTCATAAAAAAGTGTGCTGAATAACTGATTTTGTGCCATATGAATTATCGTAATGATTTGCACCTATACCTTATCCAATGAACTCAAATAGCTTATTATATAGATTATTATAATCACAACACAGTGAAATGAATTTTTGCTGTTAAATGATAGAAATTTTACTATTTTCTTTGCTGAAGAATGAGAGAGATGCATATTTATTGAAAACTAACTTGGCCACAAGTAATCTGGAATGTAGAGAAGTGCCTGATCATGTTCTGAAACTTTTTCAATTCATTGGCTATTTATTTCTTAAGAAATAAAAGAAGATTTCTTATTGGATTTGTTTGTTCATTTGTTTTTCCAGCACTATTTAATTTCAGAATGGCCCAGGTCCATTCCTTTGGTCAAGGGAAGGCATGGGAAAGATGAAGCCCAAATGTCCATACGATGGAGCAGAAAAGAGTTTACATGTCTCCTTTCTGCTGTTCTGTAGGAGCCTCTGAGCAGAAAGAACATCTGGTCCAGCCATACTTATTAATATCCTTATGCATGTAAGCTGCTCCTGGGAGCACCACCGATTTTCATGGGGTCACTGATGATTTATGCTGCACAGGAAATGAGGAAAAAATAATTTGCAATCTTTCCCAGTGTTCTTTATAGCTAGCCTCTAGTATTTTGTCTCCCTCTAGTGGTAACGTATGTAACTCTGCCAAGCTTTCAGCATTTTCCCTTTTCTTACTTCCCACAATACTCATTATTTGGTGAATGTATCAGTGGAAATGGGGAAGGATTAGAAGCAGAGATTAGAGGATTTTTCTATTTATCCAAAGGCCATAAAAGATTAAGGGGGTGCTATTTTTCCCTGTGGGGCTCTGCAGATATGGAACATGGTAAGATGACAAGAAATCCCTGTTTGATTATCCTGATTCATGTCTATCACAGACACCGCATCTCATTACAGAATTTATACATATGATCCATCTTTCTATTTTGACTTCTTCCTGAAGGTATTAACTCCAGCACCAGCAGTCTATTCTTTATCTTCAGACAAGATCCTTGCATGCATATGTCTTTTCCTTGAGCTAGACATGACTACCTCTAGAATAGCAGCACATGAATACCTAAGTGAGCAGAGATGTCTCCTCTTATTGCTCCTTACTTTCTTTTTCATTTGCCCTGTAATACCCTGTCATTGTCTTCCCTTCTGCAGTTTCTTCCTTACTTTCTCACCCTAGTCACAGCATCTATACCACTGATATAACCAGGAAGGACCATTCACCCATTAGCTTTCTTTCTGAATCGTTCTCATAATGCCCATCCTCAGGCATTTGCTATATTTGCTTTTTGTCAAGGTCTTTTGCTCCCTCTTAGATGAATCAGGACCTCAAGTCTGTCTCCATCCATAGCTGTTCAATTGCTTTTGACAAATTTGATCATACATTTCTTTGTGAAATGCCCTTCGGGGCTCTCACCAGTACATCCATTTGTCTTTACTCTTTCTCAGGTATTTCTTGTGGAGAAATCTTATATCCCCTCACTCCCTC
The DNA here is from genome assembly GCA_030449065.1 of Oceanodroma leucorhoa. NCBI lineage: Eukaryota > Metazoa > Chordata > Aves > Procellariiformes > Oceanodroma > Oceanodroma leucorhoa. The sequence goes on from JASVER010000081.1 coordinate 3,546,043, forward strand.
CCAATGCCTTTGGATCTCTACTCTGTTTCCTTTATCCCTACTTTTTGAATGGTCTTGTCTACTTAAATACCTCAAACTATTGTCTCTGTGATGTTAACTAAACAATTCAGACAGCAAAGGCCATGAGGTAAAACAGAAGAAAATCTCCACCAAGAAATGCTAGCATCTCATTATGTGCAGATCTTGTACAAAGAGACCAACAAAACCCCATGGAAACATAACTGCTTGGAAAAGCAAGATTTCAAAATAATTTTAATCAAAAATTGTTAAAAGTAATTTTAATGTCACTTTTCCTGCTGTCACATTTTCTTAATTTAGAAAGTTCTGGGAAAATAGTGAAAATAAATACTTTTAAAAAGATGGTATAAAGCTAATTACTGAATATTATCACATTTTATGGTAAAAAGATGGGGAAAGAAAGAGTCTAAAATGAGTTGAATTGTTGGAATTATGAGAAAGGTTTTGCTTTATGGAAAATTTGGAAGTGCTAATATTTCTTTCTGAAATCTCTTTGTTTATAGAAACAGTATTGTTGAGAAACCAAAAGGAAAAAAATGTTACAAAATAAGAATAATCCGGTTTGTTTGTCACTTGGCTTGCTGTGTGTCCTGATATGATTTTGATAACTAGTACATTTTGATTACTCTTGCAGTATGCAAAATGCAGATGATTGCTGGATCAAAGTCTCAGGTGATATCAGAACAAAACATCTGAAGGCAATGGGACTTTTAGATGCTCAGCATTTTTACAAATTGGGCAGGTGCCCAAGGCTTCTAATTTTGAAATCTTGTCTCTACAAAAAGAACACCGAATTTTCTAATTTTTACRTTCAAAATCAAGAAGCAAACAGACAGTAAAAGGAGCTTAATGTTCTCTGTGTCAAATCCTTTTCCAGCTGAATTTTTCTCTAGCATACATGCATAACTGTTTTTCTTTATTGTTACTATTATCCTTCACTTCAAGATGTGGACTGATGGAAAACAGTTAAGCAGACAAGCAGACAATTAACTGAAGGAAAACACATTTATTTCTACATATATGGTGGTGAAGTACATTATTTAACCTACAATGTTGCACTATTGTGTAGTAGAAAAAGTGATATCTTTTTTAAATTTTTGAAATTGCATCATTTAGACATTATTTAAGGAAAGACTTCCAATAGCAATAACTGTCTTTCAGCAGGTGTCTGAAGTTAGCTTGTAACAAGGGAACACAAAGACAACAAAGCAGGTTTCCAAATATTTTAAAAGAGGACTTTTAACAAACTATCCTTCTTGCTCTGGAAGGTTAGTGGGCTTTTTACGACAAATGGCAGCAGGATTTTCTTCACAGTTTTTGACCTGATTCTGTTTCTGTTATTTAAATATGTGACAATAAAACTTCTACATTTGCATGTGAGACACTGCAAAGCTGCATCCCACCGTGTTTGGCAATGAAATAGGGTTAGGTAAATTAAAAAAAAACCACAGCCTCTGTGCCTTTCCTCAAACACAGTTTTCCAAGACTGTTAAGGACCAACCAAATCTCAGTGTATTAATTTATGCTGTGTATGAAATTGTTGTTAAGTGGGGATTGCGAGTGTTATCTCTTTTTACACTGTAGCATAGGAAGATAGTAAATTATTGCTTTTTGTTAGCTCTTTATTCCATAATTGGCAAAATGAAAAGCACTGTTTGATAACCTGGCTCCCTATTTGTCTTAGCTATCTGGAAAATGAATGGACTAGTAATGAAGCATAATCTGACAGATGATGGCAGGAGGTAGGACTAGGGAAGCTGATTCTTAGCATTAAACCCCTGTACAATCCTACCTCAATAACAGAGTAATTAATCAACTGGGCCTAACACATAATCTGATTAAATCCTTCTTTGCTAAAATGGTATAAAGCAAACCCCAAAACTGAGTCTGGGTGAGCAGAGAAAGATGTAGAAAGCCTAAACATTCCAGGAGCTGCCTCCTAAACCTTACATCTAGAAACTGAGTATTTTTTTCTTTAACAGTCATGGAAATTAGGACTTCTTCATACCTTATAGATTTCAGAAGGTTTGCCTTAAATTTCAGAGGAGCAGAAACCAGACCTAGGATTCTGAGATTGGTGTTTGTTTCCAGAGGCCAGTTACATCTTAGATAAAGGACGTCTGAATTTTGAACATTGTCTGATGATCAGATGTTGGAGCTGTGTAATGGTAAGGGTATAATTCAGAAAAGTGTATTTTTGAATGGCTTGATATTGTTTCCTGAGATCACATTGCATCTCATATTAGAGCACAGAGACACATTTTGTTCTTCCATCTTAGCGGTGTCACAAGTGCTGTGTCAAACTGCTGAGTACAGCAGAATGTGTGGGCCTGCATAATATGAACCCCAAGACAAAATGAGTGGGGATTAGCAATTTCCATTACTGCTTAGCATTGGAAAATCTCAGCTACCAGTGCCCAAGGTATAATTCCACTTCATAACGTCGACAGGTAATGCATAAATTAACCAGTAACTCACAACACAGTATATGCTACTGACTAATGTAAGATGAATATTAGTCTGTTGCAGTTTGGGTTCACATGTAAGTTCAGGCACTTAGCTGAAAAACCTGAACCTCTTTATTTTGCAAAACTAGCTTAGATTCTTTCCTTTTTTTTTTTTTTTTTATAAAGCTTTCTTTTTATGTTTCTAGCAAAAGAATGCAAAAATGGGAAGTGATGAGGGGGGAAGAAAAACCAATTGATCTTTTATGAACTTCCAAAYTTTGGGCTTTTTGTAGTGGTTTAACCCGGCAGGCAACCAAACACCACACAGCCGCTCGCTGACTCTCCTCCTGCCCCGCAGCAGGACGGGGAGAGAATTGAAAAAACGATTCACGGATTGAGATAAAGACAGTTTAATAGATCAGAAAAGAAAGGAATAATAATAATAAAAATTGTAATAATATAATAATGATAGGATATACGAAATGAGTGATGCACAATACAATTGCTCACCACCTGCCGAGACACTAGCCAAAGCGATCGCCGCTTCCTGGACTCCCTTCCCCCTCATTCATATACTGAGCATGATGTCATACGGTATGGAATACCCCATTGGCCAGCTGGGCTGGCTGTCCTGGCTCTGCTCCCTCCCAGCCTCTTGTGTAGTTGGCAAAGCATGGGAAACCAAAAAGTCCTTGAGAAGTAGATTACCTAGCAACAACTAAAAACATCAGTATGTTATCAACATTCTTTTTACACTAAATCCAAAACATAGCACTAGGAAGAAATTTATCCCAGCCAAAACCAGGACACTTTTTTAGAGCCTGTGTGAAGTCTTGGGGAGTTTTTATTATTTACACCTTGTTTCAGCCATTTCTTTTAGCAGACAGCTACATGAGGTAAAACATGGGAGCCAAATTCTGGTCTTACATCCAGACAATCTCATTAAAAAACAAGGGAGTTAGAATTCTCACAGCCTGTAGCTCTTGGTAACAGTTATGCTCTCACATCAAGCACGTGCCAGCTGCATCTCCCTGGATATGGTGTGCTCCTAGGCTTTGGATCAACTTAGCCTTGAAGTTTAGTGGTCCTAAACTCAGTGTAAACATCAAAATAGTTTTAGTGCCATGAATTTGTCCTTGTGCTGTAGTACAGGTTGAATCTCATTCCACTTATATGCAAGCTGACTGGACAAAATAAAAGGTGTGAGGGGCCTGGGTGGGGGAGTGGAGGCAGTGGAGAGGATGCCTGGCAGGGAAAAGTAACACTGCACATAAACATGAAGGAGCCTCAGAAGAAAGCTACAAAGGGAAAATTATCCCTCTTGATCTCATTTAGGTCCCCCAGTTCTCTGGGGACAAGAAGAATATCAGCATAGTAAGTGTGGAAGCTTAAATTTCAAGAGATGGCAGTGTTGGAGCCCATATTTTGATTTTCAGTGTGGCAGTAAATTCTTGTTACCTCTTCCTAACTTCAGCTAATACAGATTTGCCAACAATCTGCGCACAAATCTATGATTCCCATTTTGCTCCATCCTCCTATTCAGTAGGGATATTTCTGCAAAATGTGATGATTCTTTCCTTCAGCTTTGGACCTGCCCAATTCAAATCRAGGAACATCTGCAAAATAAGTGTTTCTAGTGATTTTTAACAAAGTAACTGTATAAATAACAAAGATTTAGATTCCACCATCACTTCACATGATGATGTTATTTCTGAAAGGCCTGTCAGCCAACTGACAGTGATGAAATGTAATATTGACACTAAAATCAGTGTGATTTTTATTTATCACAGTAACACAGGGGCAGTGTCCTCAGTCATGTCTCTTCTTCTCTGTCTGAATTCCCTTTTCTTTGCTATACTGGAGGCATTGTCAGGCCCAGGCTATTGATAACTATGTTGGGCTTCAATAGGTTGGTAAAGTGCACTTTAAAAGCACTTCAAATGCACATTGCATTGAACTGCTTTGCAAAGCAATCACTCATATGGAAGAATCTCACCCATGGAGAAGACACTTAGATGAGTGCTACTTCTTGGATGTATGCCATACATAAATCAAATAAAAGTGACGCTTGAAAATTAATATTACAGGTTTTATTTCTAGTGATCAGCAAGCAGCATTGTTCAGCAACAGAAATGCACAAGCAATTAATTTAACATGCCCAGGAGTACAACACTTTTTAAAGTTAAAATAGACGTGATATAAATTGTTTCCTATGATTTCCATTTCATTATGCTAATGTTCATAGCCATAGCTAAACATTATAAAATATTTAATACACAAAACTGACACTTACCTGCAAAAAGCTATGTTGGTTCCCAATTTCACTTTTCGTTCAAAATTCTGATATCACAACAAATAGTGCACATATATTTAGAAAACTGGTGAGTGGAAGACAGTTTTCATGGGTCCTGGACTTCACACATTTACCTCTCCCCTATTTTCCCAACCGAGTGAGGGGGAACGATTAGTTTACTCAGTAGGAGATCCCACTGCCTCTTTCTGAGGTCTCTCAGTCTTTGGCATAGGAAGAAACCTTAACTGAAGTATTTGATACCAGCATAACTAGGCACATAAATAAGTGGCTAAAGAAAAGATCATTATCTTTTCTAAATGGTCTGTGGCTACTAAGTACTTAGGCAAAGTTTCCAATGGTATCAGCAAGACTTTCATCTGGACATGGGCACAAAATATAGCTGAGTTTCACTACAGCTGATTCAGCGCTTCTGCCTTGTCCATGACTGGAAAGGTCAGGAGGATTCCGGAGACAATTCTTTAATGGGTTCTGCAAGCAGTTGTTATATAGTGTCCAAAAGGCAAGAAGATCCTTGTAAGAGCTTATGAGAGCTTCTCATCTTTTCTAGCAACGTACCAAAACCTATAGGTATAGGATTTATGGGGCAAATGCCTTGTAGATGTTCAGTAGAGCATATTTACAAGATAGTATTCCATAATAACATGAAAATAGACAGGATCTTAACAGTCAAATTCTACTCTGTTTTAAGCTGTTAAGACTGAACAGTGGGCAGCTATTCAAAGGAAGAAAGAAGAAAAGAAGGAAGAAAATTACAGGGAAAAAATGAAGAACTTATATTAAAAATCTCATGAAAAATCTTACTTGCATTAAAAGTCATAATATGTTATTACTATATTCACTATGAACACTATTTGCAGTATGCCCTATTTGCCTCATATTCCCCTATGTTATGGACAAGTTGAATCGTGCCAGGGAGTTTTGCCTGGATTTCGGTATTTATGCAAACTAACATTTCTGTTCTAGTTAGCATGACATGGAGGGCTACTAATCAGATATGACCTTATATAYGGGGTTTCTGAACGTTATTTCTTATCCATTTTCACTATATATGTTCATATATAACTAATGTCAGAATGGCATGCAGCAAGGGAACAAGTGTATTGTTTGTCCTTAGAACGTAGCAAAAGTTCTGTGTCACTGTATATTGGTTCCTCCATAATTAAATAAAAAGCTGTAATTAGGCTCAGATCTAATGCTGATGTTGTCAGATGCCTTATGGGGCCCTCCCTCCCTGTTTTCTTGCTAGCTATTATAAATTTTGATAATATCACAGAAACTAATATTTGGAGTTTTCTCAGTTATATTTGTTTATTTGTTTGGTTTCATCTCTTCAGGCAACAAGTGATGTGCCACTTTCATAGATTTCCCATTAAAAAAAAAAAAAAAGTCAATAAAAAAAAGCTGGCCAGTCATGGGAGGTAAAAACCCAAACACTGAGAGATTAATGGTCTGATAACCTGTGCCTGCAGAGTGATAATGATAGGGCCTATACTGAAATGGAGGAAAGCCAAAAGGCTGAGTAAGGCACTCAGTTTAGAAATATTGGATACAACCATGATATTTTAGGCAGTGAAAATCTGTCTTGTTTTGGTTTTGAGCTGAGTTTTACTTGCTATTTCTGCTTTTGTGCTTGTCCTAAAGAGTTCAGTTTGATCATTTAAATCATGTTATCCATTAAAAAAAAAAGGTGTATAATTAATTAAACTCATCAATTTGTTTTACATTTTTTCATATATTCCCATTTGTGACATAGGTACACAGGGATACAAGCTAACATGTTATGCAGCTTACAGAGTTAATCAGCAGAATCCTATGATTCCTGCACACAAACACATAATATGAAAGAGAAATGCTATGCTCTTTCAGTGTGAAAAGATGTAGTGTTAAAAGAGAGAATCTCTTGCTACCTTCACAATGCACACTCTATACTCACTATAATCTATCATGGGTCATCTCTAATACAGTCTTTGAACACTGTTTCAAACAATTTTTTTTGGACAGTCACAAAGTCTCTGTGAGAAGAGAATGTTTATAAATATCCCTGTCCACATACACTGTCGCACACACATATACACTTGAGAGGGAGAGAGAAGAGTTATACATGTATATGTATGTATACATCTTTCTCCCAATGACTGCAAGGAAAGTTTTAATTCCTGCTACATAATGGTCCATTTGCCTCGAGTGTTTCAGAATGGTTCAATAATCACTAGCCATGTGTGCAGTTTGTTGAATTATTTAAGCTTATTTCCAGAGGGAAAAAGACAGGGAGGAAGGCAACTGATTCAATGCAAATGAAAAGCTTTTGAAGCTCCCTATGGTGAAGATGTGATTACAGTCAGACAGTTAATAACCTAGACTTAGAAAAATCTGAAGGCTTTAAAACTGTCTGGCCAGTCAGTAAATGAGGTTTTTCCACACTATCGACCAACTGCCATGCGTTGTAATGGTTTCAGATTTGTTTGGAGTATGAGTGGACCCACAAATGAGGAAAGGACCCCCCTGCTTCATGATTAAGAAGAGCAACTGGTAAATCTCAAAGGTTTTCTTCTGGATTTGTGCTCGAGCCTTCAGCCTTCAATCGCACACTTTCTTCTAAAGTCTTCAGAGATTACACTGGGCTGTCCAGATCTAGGCTTTTGTAGGAAGAAGTTGGTTTATGTCATGCTTTCTCTCCAGGGTTGACAGGATTCTTTCCCCTCCCCTCACTACCCCCAGTGCTCTATCTCTCTTGTTCTGTGGCACAGGCAAGCCCTGTTGCCTTAATAATACCTTAATAATACCTTATACATTTGATATCTTTGAATAACTGACAGTGGARGAAAAAAAAAAAAAAAGGCAGTAATCCACAGAAGGCTCTAACTCTAAATGCATGTAAACAGCTCTGAGGTGTTCATAGTACCTCAACAACAATGAAAGATATGTCTATAACCTACGTATGCCACACAGCGGCTGGCTGAAAGCTATTTCAAAGAGATGCTGTTATCCAGCCATAAAAAACAGCCCCTATTTATGGGCATCCCACTGAAATTAAGCCACTGTAGACTGAATCTCATCTCCAATGTGCTCCATTATAAATCATCTGTCTTGATCATCTTGTCCAGTGTGCAGCCGTGTGGAAAGGCATAAACACTTGCCATCTGTGCAAAATGGTAGCAAGAAGCGCAAAATACTTTCCATCCTTATGCTTCCTCCCATGCAAGCAGCACCGCACTGGTGTGTGCTGCAGAGGACACTGAGGGTGTGCTATCATGGAAAAGGGGGGCAGGGGGCATTTCCTTTGACAAAGGCAGTGTGCCCACAGGAGCCTGGCCAATGTATACTCTTATGCCATGCATGTAGCCCAGGGCTGAAGCAGCCATAAACATCTTCAAATTATGTGCCAGACAGTTGGCAGCCAAGAAAATATGAGCAATATCAACTGACGGATGTACCCGTGGGGAATGCTTTCCACATCCCGCCCTCCAGAACTGGCCCGCGGGGACATCGACCTTTGTAGTACTCCCTCAGCGACAAATTGGATGCCGATATCCTTGCAATTCTTGCTTCTGTTTTCCCCAAAAGCCAGCTGAGAGGCACCCTGTCCCCTGAGAGGCGACTGCAGGCCTGGTGCTGTGGTTCTGTCTCCCAGACAATGGGGTGTGCTGTTTCTCTATGCCATGGATGACAAGGAACCTGMGATTTTCTTTTAATAATTTTCTCCTTTTTTTGCTCAGTTTTAGCCAAATTTCCCAGCCATGTTCACTGCCTTAAAACTCAGCTAGCCATTGCTATTGTGCATGTTGATTGAAGAGTGATAAATTGCTGTCATTAATGTTCAAAATTAACAGTAACATTTTTTKAGTGAAAAGAGACAAGCTTCTCCTTGCTCTTTTGTTTAGCCTCCCTCTGAACATAGATGTTGCCTAAAAGCAGAAATACAATGTTGAAATTAAGAACCTGAAAGTATACCTGAATTACACCTCATTCTTTACAAATGTTTTATTTTCACTTTTTTACCTTTTGTGCAAAGTTCAGCTTTGCCTCTTTTGGTTCCTCAAAATCACCTCACCATTTTGCTGCTAGGCAGATTATCCTTGTATTTTCTCACAGCACAAGTAAAAAGTCAGACAAATTCTGAGCTCTTAACAATCTCCTGTGACTGTTGGTTCAGTTCACAAGGGACCTTCAACCTAGTTTTCAAATGTGTAGCAAATAACTTTTTCTGGCCAGGTTTTTTAATATAAACTGCCCATCTTTTGCTATCTCTGTTTGAGGGCCGGTCAGGATAACATTCATCTATTCAATTTGGGGCAAAAAGTTGTGTCTATTGATAAAATTAGAGTCAGGTTTGAGTCTTCTCAGGGAATATTTTCAGGTACCGAAGAGTTTGGGAAATCACTCCATATCAGCCAATTGTTTACGCTAAATATTTGCCTTCAGTTGGCAGTATGTGTATGGATCACTCTGTGTCACTTTTCAGAGTCATACAACTTTGCACACAGGAAGACATTAGACCACCTCATATCCTGAAGTTTAAAAAAAGTATGATGAGAAAGAAAAGAGAGAATCTTTCTATCTCTGAGAATTTCAAGAACAACAGAGAAATATGCACCTTTAATGAATGGACAACTGTGAGAGGACATCACACAGCAAAGTATTCATGTGACTAGTTCATATAGTTGTTTCTGCAAATTAGATTTAAAAAGGTAAAATATCCATGTATAACAGCATCTATTATGGTTGACATTAAAAAATGCATGATAAAATGCACAACTGGAAAAAATGTCACATTGTAACTCCAGAAAGAGGCTTATAATATTTGATTTCCATTGAGTCTTAGAGGTCTTTTACACGGCAGATACTCAGTGGTGAACTTCCTTCTGTCAGCTTCAAGTGGGTTAATAGCGTTATTAAAACAAAAGCCAAAGCTTTAGGGCAACACATATTGGTGACAATGCTGGCAAATACGGAAAAGAAGATTGCACTTTTCTTTTGAAAGTCACATGCTGAGCCCTTCAAGTATCAAATATTAACATGCAGAAGGGTTACCAAAACAGAAATGGTGCTATTCCTGGTGAACAAATACTGGAGATAATGTGGAACTGGTGTGACTTCAGGCTTTACAGAGAACTGAGGCAGCATGACTTGGAGAAATGGGACCAACCAGAAGAGGAAAGCTTGAATTCCAGACATGCCACTCTTTAACTGGCAAATCACTTTATCTTTCTTTCCTCATTAATCTGAGTTTTCAAAACATCCATATTTACCGAATGGTCTCAGCATTTTTTAATCTGTAAAGTGCTATAAAATAAAATACAAATTATATTTAAAATAACTCAGCACTAAGTCCATAAGCCTGTGATGAAAGTTGCATGCCTTATGAAGCGCTGTGTCTGAAAAATTGCTCAAACTCAATAATTATCTGCGGTATGGTGTTCCTAGTTTCATAAGTTGTACTTGGGGTTTCATAGATTATACTCGCTACTTTTATTGAGACAGTTAATAAATTCTAACATGCAGCTTGTGAAAAAAGGACCATTTATGCAGGAAGAGTAAAATTTTATTTCCATTGCTTATGTTATTTTGTGTTCCATAAGACCTTTATTTCTTTATTTCTGATTTATTTATCTTATGGTGAGACTTCCAAAATCTTATGTGTAGGGTAAATCTTAGAGTTACACTATTTTAGCATGTTAACACTCATATGGTAATCCTAGCAGTAGTGGAATATCTACAGTAGTCTTTACACTAGTTAAAGACAATAAAAAACATATCAATAAAAAGGCCTAAACCCAACAATGTGCAGGAATGTGCATCTTTAACTGAAACCACTTGGGGCTAATGAGGATCCAAACTTTTGGCTACTTCCTGTATTTATCTTGGGCAGTACCTACTTAGGTTTTTTTGGAGTTTGTTTGTTTGTTGGTTGGTTTGTTGTTTTTTATTTTTTTTTTATTCTCTCTCATTTATGAAATCTTAATTGTATCTCCAGTTTAATTCTGAGTGTGAAATCCTAATTGTATTTCTGGTGTTTAAGTCTGAACACCAGTTTTTGACACTGCTGTCTTTCACTATCCAGGCACATGTGAAGCTCATAATGGAGATACAATGCCTGTTTTTTCCAAAGCAGCCCTAAGAAACAATAGACTTTTTCTACAGATGAGAAAAAAATGTGAATTTAGGTTTCACAGAGAAATGGGCCAGGTGTGTTTTGAACTGAATCAAAACATTGGTGCTTGAATAGAGACAAGGTGCAGGGATTCAGTCAGAGAAGAAATCAACCCTTTCTGATGAATAAAGCAAACAACCTCCAGATTTCAGACAAAGTTGCTGTCAAATGTGGAATTGTTATTTCAAGCTGTGCATTAAGAAAAATAATCTTTTAAGGAGGACAGAAACATGAGCGATTTCTAGATTTCAAGAATTGATGGCATATCTACACAGACTTCTGTGCTTTGTAAAAGAAAGGAATGAGCATATCATATCTTTTAGGAACTATTTTCCTAACAGCCATAGCTGTCTGTGCGGCATTAAGAGCCCTGATTGTTGCCTTGTAGAGAAAGGAAGAGGCAAGTCTGTAAACCAACAAGGGATTCCAAGGGATTTTTATATTAGCCTGTAATTAAATAATACTTCATGTTGCCTTCTTCCACTGGGAATTACATCCTTTTCACCTCTCCTCTGCTAAAGCAGGGACATCCATTACGAAGAGTAGCTACAACACTTGTCAAATCCAATCAGCTCCAAGCGACTGAAGACCAACTGACGTGTGCTCTCTTAAAGCATGGTTTCTTCTCCCCCAAAAGCCCACTGTCCTTTCACGTGCATGTAACAGTCAGAAGAGATCACATCACACAATGAAGAAAAACAGAAGCATATGGTGCTAAGGGGCCTCTGCAGGAGATGGCTAAAATGCCAAGGCTTGCACATAAACAAAATATATGCAAAAATATGTGTCCATATAGAATGCCAGATACAAGCAGATCACAAAAACAGCACAGAAAGGCAAAATTTTGCCATCATTACAGTTACCTCAGAGTATTTTTCTTTTTTTTTTTTTATTGTTGTCTAAAGTAGTGTACAAAAAATAGCTATCACAGGCACTTAACTATGCATAAGCAGTTGCAAAGTTCACTTTTCCAGTATAATATCAAGCCACGTATTCTTCACACCACATTTTGCTCATGCCTATAGTAAGTTTCAACAGGACAACTGAATTGCAAACTCTAAGTGACTACACTGGCAGATTTCTCTTCCTCATCCCATTGCTATTAAATATTGTATGTAAAAGTAGGTACATAGATTCACTGCATATTCTTAGTCAGCATGTAATTCTCTCTCTCTCTCTTTTCCTCTCTCAGGAGACACATCAGTTACTGCTTCTTCTAACCCAGAGAACAGCATTTTCTGAACTAGGCAACCTATTAGGTGTTTTGCAAAGAAAATTAATGTGCTGAGGATTCTTCGCTCTCCCCCTTAACTCCATATGTGTAAGGTACTTTTGCTGCAATAACTGTGTTAAAGAACAACACGTACTGAAAGATGCTTCTTTTATCAAGTTACTATAAACTGAGGCAGCAGCTGTTTCAGGAAGACTGTGAATTGTACAAACTGATAGTTACAGAGCTTGTTCTGTAAGCCATAAATTGACTAGAAGCTTTAAAATATTATTTATTGGAGAAGAAATTTTTTTTTTTGGTTTGTAATTCCATCAAAGCATGTTTAAAGGAAATAGGGGATTTACGAAGACAAGATTCACAAACAGAGATGCTTTTTGATCCATAAAATGTATCTGAAAGCATTTTTAGTGCCAATGTTAGGTGATACCATTGTTTAATTTCTGTATGAAGCCACAGAAACAACCAAATGGATTATGTAGGAGGGGTTTTAATTTCAGCAGAATCGGCGGTTTTCCTCGTCTTAATTTATGAATCTTCACATCTTAAATCCATACACCTTTGAAAGCAAAACAAAAATCCTGACAGAAAAAAACTGGGAAGGACCTTGATTCACTTACTACCCTTTATTACAAGATTTTATGAGAAATTGTGAGATCATCAAAAATACACACTCAGTCTTTTGTAGCAATGAGCACTTCTCTAATTCAGGATGTTAAAGAATGACTGCACTTTTAACAACCATCTGTGTTGATTTGCACAGATTAAATTTCTTCTATTTAAAAAATGGCATAGATCTGAATATGTTTAAAATGGGTTGAGACATGAATTGATTTTAATTTCAGGACGATTCCCTGCCTTCCAAAGATGCATTGGATGTTGCGTTCTAATCTGGACTTTCATCAAAACATTCTGATAGAACCAGGCTGTTAAAAAGCAGATGTTCCAATGTCACAAGTTATGCTGTTAAAACATTATTTTAAAAAAAGCATTAGTAACTTGAATTCAGAATATTCTGCATACATTTATGTTTGCTAAATTCATTTTGTTATAATATACATTAGTAAGAGAAGCAATTTTTTAAGAAAAAAAATAAAGCTGTAGAAATATAATGAAAAAATGTGAGATTTAGATGATTCCTCAGTTCAAGTTTTCATTCAGCTCTGAAACTCTATGACATTTATGTAAGAGATGGATTTCAAATAGGGCAGGTATTTTTTGCTTCATCTGACAGGTGGTGATATATTCTGGTTAGACTGTTCTTGATACAGAGGTTTATTTCCTATTTCTATAAATATGGCATTTTGACAGAAATTGTTCCCATCATTTCCCTGTGTTTATTCCCTTTTTTTAATTTTCCAAAAGGAAATGGGATGCTCCTGAATGCAATTACTAAGCAAGCTCAGAAATGTCATCCATACTATGGAGGAAGGTGATATTGTTAAACATAATGAAATCCAAGACAGTAAAACATCCTTTCTAAGGAATCTTTCCATTCAAAGACCACAAAGCATGGGTAAGGGAGAAACCTGAAAAAAAATCAGTAGTTTCTAAGAGGAAACTGCAATACTAATGGAAATATCTGCAAAGGATCACAGGGTTAGCTCCATCTTTCTCTTAATAGTGCAGATAAAACTTAACTGTTTTAGTCAAGTGCTTTCCTTTTTCTTTAACATTTGAAAAATAAGAAACATTCTCTTTTAATGACAAAAAATTATCAGTTATCCTATGACTAGAAAAAAAATAGGGATGGAAGGTACAGAAATGGCTTTTATTTTACATTTGGTAAGGAAAAAATAACCTAAAATCCTTGAAGCGGCTTTAAAAATTAACCTATATCTCGATTAGTCTGACCACCCTTTCTGCCTGATGGGTAGGTTAGTCAGCAGTGTAGGAAGCACCTCTTGCCATTGGCATAACCTGATATTATTGCTGCCTTCTATCTTCTGCTCCAAGTTATCCTATGTATTGTTTCCCCAGGTTTGGACCACTCCCTCAGGAAGCAATCTACTTTTGAAGTGGTTATGTAAATCTGTGTAGCAAAATTAGAAGTTGCATATGTAAAGTGGAAACTTGCACTTTGCACAACAAAAGTATTTTTATCACACTGTTGATGTCAAGCACTGGTGATATAAAACACGGCTGATTCACACCAGAACTTTTCTCTGGTGAAGCATTCAGTTTTTAAAATTACTATTTTTAAGGATTACTATGACAAGGTTTTTTTCAGTACAAGAAGCAGGTGTGCTTTTTAAGAATGGAGGCTTTTGTTAAAAAAACCCAAAACCCGTCTTTCCTGRAGACATCAGTTTTATGGCACCTCCAAATGAAATCTGTTTTTCAGTTTTCCTGAATGAACCCTCTTGTTGCAACCTGGGGAACTGGAAAGCATTGTAACTATTTTTCAAATCTTATTAGTTAGATCCCCAGCAAGTGACAAAAATTCTAAGATCAAGATAAATACAAGTGACAGAAAGTTGTGGCATGCAGTTCATGASGCTTTATACCATAGCTTTGCTATCATGCAAACCGTAAGCTCATGGATGCAGTTTTTAGCACCTTTATATTATTTTTCAGTTATTTTACTTTACAGAGAGTAAAATTAAAAATACTTTTGTGCACAAAATCCTATTTAGCAAAATAGAATGTGCAAAGCAGAAACATTGAAAATGTTACAGTTACAGGTATGGACTGAAATTTCTTTAATGTTTATAATCTCCCCAAAGCAAAATTCTATGTGTTGGATGGTCAGAGCTTAAGGAAATATAATCAATGTATGGAAAGTATTATTTATTTTTATGGTTCATAAAAGTTAAGCAGAGAGGGACACGTAAGGCATRTATTACTGTCAGGCAACAGATACGGTGCTGCAAGGACTCTGTAAGTCAAAAAGGAAGCTAAAATAAAACCATGTTTTGGGTTTAGGCTACCACATAACAACAACGTATTGGGTCCTTCAAAATAAAAGATTCTGATATTAGCATGAAAGTCTTCATTTATGCTAAGTAAATAATGACTTTTATATCTTTCCAGCATATGCACGTATTCCAGATTTGCTCTTTCCAAAATGTACTCTCTAACATCTGAATATGGAGGTGACAGCTGCTAGACATCAATGAAATATTCGTGTATGTTGATGTACACTTGAAAAACGGTTCACCGGAGCGCCTAAAGATTTGGTGTGATTTTGGGGTAAGGCTTTTTTTTTTTCAAATTTAAATGATGTGGCGTGTACAATTCAATATGAAACAGAGGGATAAGTGTGATTATGAGCTGGACCTACCGAGAAGTGTTGTTATATTCCTTGTGAAGAGACACCATATAATGGTGAATTATTTTTTTCTAGATACTCACAATCTTGGTTGTTATAGTTCTGTTCAGATATGAAACTCATTTTTCAAATCAAATTTATGTGTTTACTAAGTTTTATTTGTCTTTTTCCAATTCAAACCCTAATTCATAAGTCTGCCAGAATCCAGGCACTGGTTTGGGAATCAGGAACCCTATGTCATTTCAAAGTGTGTGTCTCACTGAGTCAGACTGACTAGAATAATGGACTCTGATCTTATTGCAACTCACAAGATGCTAAGAAATACAAGTGTGCAGTATTGCAAAGAAATATCACAGTTCTGGTGGGTTTTGAAATCAGTGTAATGTGATTAGCAGTACTTTCTTGTGACTACTAAATTGGTATACACATTCGCTAACAACGAAAGATGTTTTTATAACTTTCAGACTGAAGAACTACTAAAGAAACAAYGTAAAATTTAAAATAATAGAAGATAAATATATGTTGGCATATTGTTCATTTATTTACACAGTCTATATATAATTTAGCTGTTTTGCTTGAAGTGATCTAATATTCAGATTGAAATAAGTTGACAAAATATTCATGTTTTGAGGTGCTGAAACTCCAGGACTTAATTTAATGTCTTACCGCTCTGAGATATGGATCAAGAGTTAGCAGCTGCTAAACTGGATGCAAACTGACATTTTAGCATGACAATAACAAAATAATTGCAGTGAGAATTCTTTCTTTCACTACTAGCTGGCAACAAAACTCTATTAAATTACCATATAACATTATATTCTATTGCGTAAATCATGTGTGGTATATATATCTGAAAGTTGCCCAGCATGAAGACAATTACATTTAAATAGCAAATAGTCTAAATTCACATTATCTAGTTATATATTTATAAGGCCTTGTCTATAAGAGAAAGAGTGTGGAAAGGGAATGCAGAATAGCTTTTCTCAGTAGGTATTCAATCCAGCTGTTCGTACAGGGGTTTTTATTCTGAAATGAGAGTGCCTTTTCTTGTGCATTTGATAGTGGGTTAAGCTGACCACGCGAAGACTTTTTCATTGTGGACTATACCTGGAGTTCATACAGAATAATTGGAGTTGTAGCCTACTGTATTTCACAATAGTTTCCACCTAAAGACAGGTTTTATTGTTAAGACACAGACCTAGAAGTCTGCATATCCATACCAGCCTCTTTAGCCTGTGTCAGCCTGGTTGTTCTCTGATGGTAGCTACACAGTGGTACCCATCTGAAAAGTGCTGACTGTCTTCATCCCAGACCCACGAAGTACTTCTTAGACGTATGCTGCTTCACTTTGCCAGATTTGGACCATGGCACTGAGGATCTCAGAGGTCCGAGTTCTGACAAACACTCTCCTGGTCAACACACCTCACTTCCACTGCATACAAAATAAGGCAGTGGTATTTCATATTTTAAAGAAAGACTTGTAGATCCACTTTAAAAAAAAAAAAAAAAAAGAAAAAGAAAAAGACTGATTAGTGGTAAATATGTATCTAATGGGTTAAGAAATGCTTGGAAATGGGGGGGGGGGGGCTTAAGCATGTACAAAATAAAGAATGATCTATTCTAATTAATTATGTACAGATATTGTAGTTTCACACCCTCTTTTCACTTGACAGGTAAATGGTTGAAGACAGAAGACTTATTATAGATTTTACATCCAGCCCATGAGGATTTGGACTGATTCCACGGAGCAGGTTCAGGTCAGCTAAGTCCTTTCCTTCAAAGCATCATGGGTGTCTCTGAGCATCATTGCAAGCTTGTTCTGGCAGTAAGCCAGGCTTCAAAAGCCTTTCACTGTGCAGTCACTGACTCACTAATGGGCAACTGCAGGCTTTCTGATTTTCCTTTCGTTTCATGTGTTCATTTGACATAAATTTAATTAAACCAAATCTGGTGTTAAAGCAAGAAGAGATAAAAGTGATATGTCGCAAATTAAAGAACTGTGAATGATACAGGAAACATGACTTTTTTTTTCTGTTTCTGTAATATATTGTCAATTTTAGTAAGCTCACTACTTAAAGTCTGCAAAAACTGTACGGATATGCATTATTAAGAATAATGTGCATCCAGGGTTAGATGAAGGTCTCAGCCCTATATTCTCTGTAGTAAAACCTTTCAGAGAATTCTTATACTTTCTTTCATACCTACACTTCAGGTAGTCACCTCTTCACAGGATATGAGACAAGTTTGCCCTTCTGCCGGCTACATATCCATAGTTGTTAGACAGCTCAAAAGCATACAACAGCAGAAACATGAAAAGATCACATATTAAATATAAAAAATCATCATTTTTCAAAGGTCTCTTTTGGTTTTTACTTAAGGCTAAGGAGGTGATAGTGAAAATGAAAAAGATCATGCTGTTAAAAAGGTTTCATTTAATTGCTTTGAATGTTGCTTTAGGAAACATCGAACTTTCTTCTTGTTCTTTTTAAAGGTCTTTTTTTAAAATTAAAAGAAAATTCAGACTGGAAATATACTAATGGAAACTGAAAGGGTATTTGCAAGCTGCCCAGAGATGTGCTGAACCAATCACATTCAATGGGGTTCCAGTACTGTCATTTCATAAGGACTATATATAAGTTCCTAGTACTGAAAGCATCAGCACTGCAGGAAAGAATATGAACAGTGGAAGGAGGATCTAATGACCAATGAGCAATTTTTGCAAAGTCTCCTATTTGCTTATGTGATATATAAGCTATGCGTGCATAATTCATGTATGGGACAAATTATGGTGGTCAAGCCAGTACAAATAGGAATTTATTTATCATAGCACCAGCGTTCTGGCCTCCTTTCCTTTATAGATGACCATGGGTGTCTTTGGTTTTTTCAGGGTAGGTGAATGGGGTTTCAATGATAAATCCTCTGGCTACTGATGTCTATGTGCAGAGGGCTGCTAATGTAAAGGAGGCCACATCACAACTGACTGAATGGAAGGTCTCCCTGGCTGTGCCTGTACTGAAGGTGAAGGTGGCTTTGTGGTGTTTTCCACAGCTGTCATCCCCAGCTGCACCCTGACTCCTGCTTAGGGCAAGATGAGGGTACACATCACCCTTTGGCAGTCCTTGTCGCCTGGTGGGGGGAAAGCCTCAACATAGTCCACTGCCTGGGCAATCAGAACTGATGAGAAAAAACTCTACAGAATATAGACAAAGGCTCTCAGGGCAGGATCCTTTAACACCCTGTAATCCCCCTTATTTCTGTTCCAAAGACCACATGAAGCTTTTTCATGAGGAAAAAGGGATGCAGCTTTGAAGAAAACAATCAGAAATGCTTTCTTTAGAGAAAACGTTCCCTTCCAGAAATTATAGAGATGATGCAAATAAAGTATACAGAAATGAACGTTATCTGAATAATACAAAGTCTTTGTCCTGCCCATGTTGAAGGATTCCCTTTTCTTCTTCCTAATGAGACAGAATAACATTGCAGGTATCAAAATCCAAGATTTTACTTTGAATCATGAACTTGCTTCATTTGTAAAATCTTATTTAGCAACTAACTGTTCTAAAACTTTGAGTTTTAGACAAGCCAAAGACGGATCTTTTAGGAAGCAAAAATTTAATTCCACAGAATTTTTGTGAACACCAAACCATATACATGAAAATTAGGACAAGTTTATGCTTGTCTAATTAAAAAAAAAAAAAAAGCCCCAAAAAAGAAAAGCTGTTTCATTTAAACAAACAACTTCCCATCAACCTAGTTCTCAATGGGGATAAATTTAGCATTTGACAAAAGCAAAGACATTTAGGGCATACTTTTTTAAAGCAACTACTGCTGTTTATGTGCCCAGCTCCTTTTGACTTGCAGTGCTTAACAACCCTGGCACTTAAGAAAAACTTAATCTGTTTTTCACAAGTAAAATACTACAGAGGGATTGAAAGTAGAGACTATGAAAGAAAAATGAATTACAATACCATGCTATCTTTGCTGCAGACTGTGAATATTGCAGTCATATAGTGGTAGAGTTGATGATCTGCTTTAGGAAAGTGCTATTTTTTTATGACAATTCTAGCTTAACTCAACACTATAGCAATGGAGGGCCTGACAAAAGCATACTGGGAAAGCAAGTGGCTATATATGTTCCTCCTAGTTCAAGAGCTCTCTTACATACTGGGTGTATGTGAGTATATCTGATGTTACGTACAAGTTATACTGTTAGTTTGATCTATTCTCATTATATGATGAAGATTTATCCAGGTGGAGCAGTTTTCACTACAAGATCTTCAGCTATTATAATTTATTGACAATAAGTCCATAAAGAAACAGAGGACAAAAACGTATGACAATCTACATATTGCTTCATCTTCTTTCACAATCTATTTTTAGACAGGCTTAGCAGTTAGGCAGAGGCATTCCGACATTTAAAAAGCTTATGTTAATCCAGAAATGCTGAACATCCTTATAAACATTAGAAGGTGGAGGGCACCATTATCTGACTGCTTTGTTTGCTCTATTTGCTCCACAGAGAATATCAATGCCAATCTAGAAGGCCTTCACTGGAGCTGTCACAAATGTCTTTGGCTAGACCTTCTCTATCTCAGCGTACTCCCTCACAGTAGCAAGTTCCATAGAAATTAAAATTCTGGTCGACCTCTAGAATGAAACATATTAGGTGAGAAACAAGGATCCCAATTTAGTTTCCTGAAATATATCACAGAGAGATAACGTGTAAATCTTCTCGCCTTCAAAGAGAAGAGTAAAAGTAAAGTCTGTGATTGCTAAGGATAAAAGAGCAAGAGAAGACTGATTTGCAGAAGAAGAAAGGAAAAAGAGAAAGACACAAAGGAGAAGGAATAATAGAAGACAGATGAGTTGAGGTTAAGTTAACATAATCTAGACACACTAGAATTCTGGAAATATTACGTAAAAATACAAAAAATTACATAAATTACTAATTTGTCTAAACTCTATTACCTAAAGCATAGTGTTCAGTTCAGAGGCAATAATCAGTTCTGAAGTTAACATTCACAGATTTTGCCTCATCTTTCAAAACTACAAGTTGTCCTTTTATTCAATAGACATCCTCCAGGGCTTATTCTGCTTTTTCTGAACATTGAAGGTCTCAGGGTAGTTTCTGGGATGGAGGAATGCATACACTACCAGTCGTTGTTCTTTGCCAAAATATCTTCTAAATACAGAATATGTACAATTTTGTACATAGTCTCATTGCATATTTAAGTATTCCATCTTTACTTGCCTTCATAACATGTAAGTGGCTCACCCAATTAAAAAAGCCTTTAAGAGGTATAATAAAACTGTATTATTTCTCTGTTCACCTCAGTGAAAAAAGCTATGGTAGTGTATGTCAAGTGTTTGGGGATTTTTTTGATGAAGGACACTGTGTACTGCATAACAAGTGTAAAATATTATTATTACTAGACAAAAGTCCTTTTTTTTCCAGTGTTTCCATTAGCACTACTTTGAAATGTGAACACATTTCATATTTTCCTGTTTTGTCCTCCAACTGAACAGCCCAGTTGTTCTGTCTCTTCTGCATTTGTAAGCCAAAGTGGAAGTCAATAATAAAGATGACTGAAACTGTTTGTCAAAAGAGTAATGAAGGGGAGTCTTCTGTGAAAGCTGCATTTTTGCTGCCCTTTGAAGCAAAACATGGAGACTATTTGGATCAAACTCGCTGCCCCTGATCTTCAGTATGTTCATGACATTCTCACCTCCCCTTCAGCAGTGACACTGCAGCAGGTCTTCAATCCATTGTGCTTAAACACAGCCTTTCAGTGAAATTCTTGCTCCTGCCCCTTGCCAGAAGGCATGATCTATTTTAAGGTTAGGTGGAGGTAGGCACTAGGGAGCTGTTACAGAACTGTGACATCAGGAGTGGGAAGCTAATGATTTATGGTAAAAACCAGACAAGTGGCGCAGAAGAACTTCAGAAAGTCTTGAGAGTTCGTCCAAAGACACGTACCCTACCAGTTGCCTTAAACCTTAACCTAAAGTCAAAATACGATTTGTACCCAAGGGTTAACAAAGCTCCATACAACTTCCTCTCAGGAGGAAAACTTTTCTGTAGACATTGAATTTGGCTTAAAGATGTGCCCCTCAGAATTTTTACAGAATGAAAGCCTAGGATCTGGTACAAAGCAATGAAAATCATCATTTTCAAAGGATTTTGTGTCAAGACTTTGTTACCTCCTTGTCTAAGGTAGATGACTTGCTTCCCAAAGGCACATTACTTCGCCAAGTGGAAATACGTGGCTTGAGGAGTTTTAGGGAAGAGGACTGAAAAATGTTGTAAGATTGTGTATGTATGTGATTTGAATATCAAAATCTCCTGTTGAAAACATATACTGTGATACCTTTAAGAAGTCAGCCAGGCTTTAGGCAAGAGAGACAGTAATGTTTACATAAATGTGAGAGTAAAGAAAACTCACGTTTAAAATACCCATAATTCAGAGTAAGTAGAGCACACATGCAGCAATCCTCTGAAGTTTCACAAATTACACTGTTATCACTGTCTTTCCTTCTCTCCTACTGTGTGGTTTAATCACTTGTCTTTAATTGGACTATAAAGATATCATGTCAAGGACTATGTTTTCCTGTATATGTTTGTACAGGACCTAGCACAGTAGGTTTTTGATCCTGCCTGGGACATTAAGGTAATACTTCAGAATAATCTGCACACTATTTTCAGAATATTATATAGCCACCTGCAAAACTGGTCAGATAATGAATAGATCTGAATAATTTATTTTAAGCAAAAGGTTCTAATTAATCAGATAAATTACCAGCAATTAATAATTTAACAAATCTAACTGTAGGGAGCAATCTTTCACTTGCAGGGGAATGAACCAGATGACCCAAGATCTTTTCAATTTCTAATTCTCATCTCCTAGGAAATAAAAATTTTAAAAAGTCAGTGACAACTGAGAATTTGTACATAACCAAAACCTCATGTAAATCCATAATTTTCCTGAAAGCAGAATGAGACATATGAGAAAGGGCACCATGGAGATTCCCAAGAGACTCAGAAAGTGAAAGCTGTGTGCCAGCCCCTCCTGGGACGTTTTTCCTTGATTCATTTGAGAGAAGCAGCAAAGTCAGATTATGTTCTTGCCCTCTCACATTGCACTGTAGCTCCGTATGCAAGAAACTCTTTTCTCCAAAGCTCCACACATAACAATCAAACCTGAAATTGTCACATACCTGCATACACAGCAGACCTTTCCCATACACATGCTAATATTCTTGCATTTTGGTGACCACTGTTTCACCACCTGCCTTCTCTGACTTGGCCAAAAAAAAAAAAGTATTTTGAATTCTGCATATTTGATTACTTCACATAATAACATATTTCCAAAGGCAGCTTTTGAACGCGTTTGTTTGATGAACATGAGTAAAAGCATGATGGATTCACAGATATTCTCTAAGCAGAAGGCTAAATTCTCTTGAGAGTATTATCTGCTACAAATTATTCACTTAGCTCTATTTAGTCTCAAAATACTGAGCTTCTCTGTATCTGGACTGGGGGCTGAACCCATCAGACAGATAAAGCAGTTGAACTGTGCTGATGAGCTCCAAAGAGAGCCAAACATCTGTCCCCATTTTGCTGTTGCATGTTCCCGACAGACATTTATGCATTAAGTCTATTTATCAGACAACACTTTGTCTAAGCCAAGATATAGTCAGCCATCATAATAGGATATATCACTAATATGGGAATATGAATGACTGCTACTTTGATAAGATATTCATATCAGAATACAAGCATTGCCATTTGGCTTATCTTCAATGTTGCTAGATATTTTTCATCATTTATAAACAAGGTCTCTCATAACAGATATATAATTCATAGTCATATAGAATGTCCCCTCCCTTTAAGGTTGCAAAAACGGGATAGTGCTGTCCTGTGCTCTAGTTCCAGACTTATTTTCATCCTGAGAGATATATGAGCTGTTTCTCTGCAAGCACACAGCATTGCTTGCTCCTTGTAACAGTGCATTCTGTGAGTACTTTGTATAAAACAATGAACATTTAAACATTCTACTAATGGTAGGTACAGAAAAAGATTGCAGCAGTGCCCCCACCCCCAGCTCCATTACGCATACATGTTTTTATTTAAGATGTTAAACAACAATGTTGAGGAAAGGAGGGGTACTCCTATTGAAGAAGATATCTCACGGTGTATTTTTCTTTCTTTTCAGCAAAGGCATGATAAAATTCACTGGTGGTTTGGTGATGTTAGATTTACTCAGCCTTGAAATGAGGTTCTGTTTCCAAGTCACAAAGATAGTTTGATATTAGAAGAATGTTAAAATGGCAAAGATTCCATCTTTTAGCACCAGTACAGTATAGTTGCAAGATCACTGACTGTGGGTGAGGGAGCAGATATTGACAGCAAGTCTCTTCCAGGACTGGGACTTGTATCTCCAGAAGGTTTAGCATGAAGAGGGCCATCTGTGAAAACCTTCACATGATACTGGCAAAGTTTCTGAGGACGAGTTTTACATTAGCCTAGCAATTTGCTGCAATGTGAAGCCATTAATTCAAATTTGATTTCTTCCATTCTCTGCTTAAGACAGCAAATTTAGTTTCCAGAGGACTGAAATACTTCAGTCTAACTAACGCATTTGGGCTTTATGTGGGGTAAAAATGGTGTACGCTGAGCAGGAATTGTTGATGATTCTCTCATGCATGAAACTTTATAAAACTTTGATATATTGTATTAATCATATTAATTGCACGTTATTTATTTTACTGTTTTTTTCCCGACATTAAGTCCTCCAATTAATGTTGGGAAGGTGTATGTAAGTAAGTGCCAAGGAAGAGATATACAATGGAAACTAGCAAACCAAAAACTGAAGAAAATTTCCACCAAGAAGTCACTATTATGAGAATTAGCTTTCTCAAAAATACTCGCAGAGAAATTAACTGGAAAGAAATTGAAAGAAATACTGGTAACAAAAATCTTAAATCTGGAGGATAATAGTCAGAGATTAAGATGTGGGAAGTTAGTAGTTTAGATAAGAAAGCAATCCTATTTAAAGTGTTTTATAAACAATGAAAGAACAATTTTTTTACTTTTTTTTAATACTGTCCTAGTGAATATACTAATTGGGACTGAATTCAGAAGAAATAAGTGAAATGTCTAGACAAACAACTCAGAAAATATATGAAGAGCATATATTCTTATCAAGAGATTAGAGAAGGCAGAAAAAATGCAAGACAGCAACATAAAACAAAAGAAAGCAAGAAAAAAAGGATTCTCTGTCTGTTTGTATTTTATATTGACAATCAGTGAAATAAAAAACAGAAAAGCAGAAAAAAACCATTGGCTTTGGAAATACCATCATAGAGACTCTACTTGAAATGTGCTATTGTATTTCTAGATTCTGTAGGTTAATAGTACATTTTGTGCAAATCACGTGTTTCAAAACCACTATTCAGGATGTTCCAAGCAGTCTATTGCAGAACTTCGTAGTTTAGAATGGAGATTTACAGTACAGTACTTTGAGGTTACCCTGAAATAATACTCAAAATATTTTTTAGAATAATTTAAACTAGTGACATTAATTTTATGACCTCTTATAATTATTATTGTGCACTTTTTAAAATTAATACAAATCTAAGTTCTGTGAACAAATAAGTGTAACACAAACAATCTGGTGATTAATAATGCAAAAGTGCAGACATTTTAAATTTTCCTTGGCTTGGCAACTCCTCCATCTTACTAATTCAGTGTTTAAAAGCTTGGGAAAATATATATACTAAGATAAAAGACCAGAATATATTGCACATAAAAATTGCTGATGGAGCATTAAAACACACACAAACAACACACACAAAAAATAAAAATTTTCTGCTCATATTCCAAAATGTAGTTTACATTTAAGATTCAGTCTATAGGTCTGCTAATCACATTCCCAAATGAGTTTCACAGAACTGCTGCTAATATAGTCCCTGCATTTAAGCTAAGGGAAAAAAAATCTGAAGGAAAAAAGCACCATGAACACAGTATTCCTGCACAAATTATAGCTGAACATCAGGCATTACACCTTCAGGGCAATCTATGCATCTTTTTAACACAACCTCTCTCAGATGAGCTTGTCTGGAAACACTAAAAGCACTTGGGCCAAGAATTTCAGCATTAAAAATACAGAAGTGGCTGGAAATGCTGTTGTGTGTCAGCCTTTATTTGTCCTTTAAACCAAGAAAAAGGAACAAATGTATGCCTGTAGGCCAAATGCAAAAGGTTGGGTTTTTTTCTCCTCTCCCTCCAACTTATATGAGATTTGTACAATGAATTGTAATAGAAGGTTCAGATGACAAAAATTACAGTGGTATAGCCAAGAAAAATGCCCATGGGGCTTTCTGCTTCCCTGGTGCCTGGCCTGAACTATCAGATCAGCCTTCTGGACTCAAATGCAACACTGTCAATAGGAATACATCATCTTTTTTGTGGTGTAGAAGAGCTGTCGGTTACAATTCCCATTATTCCAAGGCCAGGATTTTCCATTAGTGTAGCCACCTGCTGGGTTTCTCTACTCAGGTTTAATGGAGTCTGAATTTGAATTTATCACCATCTGTGGGAAGACAGGAAATGAGAGGAGCATCACTAATTCTTTTCTTCATTTACTAAGCATAAGCATAATCTTTATAAGGAGATAGGCAGAAGCAGCAGTGATCAGGGAGACGGAAAGGATATTTAACTCATATTGACATCAGAGTTCCAGACTAAGAAAAATGCTGTCTGTTCCTCAGCCAATTCCAGCAACAAAAAGAATGTTTTAATTTCCTATGTAATGTTGTACCAAAACATGCAGATATGGGATACTATTTAGTTTTTGCTTCCAAGGAGGTCTCTAAAGATTTAATAATTTGGACTATTAAAAAAAAATAAATAAATTAAGGGCTTGGAATGTGCATAAGTTCTCAGGAAGAGTTAAGAACACTAAACAATAATGTTTGTTTATTAAAAGAAAGATCTAAAATCACCAGTTTGCACATTTTGTTCTTGTTCTTTCCTGCCCCAAAACAAAAATTTGAAACAAAGCACTAAGGAAAAGAAAATGGAAGCATTCAATTGAAAAAAAACTGTTCAGTGCAAGGGCAACATGAAGAACTCAAAAAATGCAACAAAAAGCATAACTACTGTATTAACATGACAGGGAATATTATTTTTTTATTTTAGAATACCCAAACCAGATAATATTGAAGTAATTTCCTGGCTAAATATAACAATGAAGACTGTTTGTGATGCTTTCATATGGCACTGCAGCTCAATTTGGAGTCACCAGTGGGCTAGGAACCACAATTCCAATCCACCTAAATGTATAATTTGTTGTTCCTGTCTATTGAGGTTGAGATCTATGCGCTTCTCTTGTTTGAACATGGTAATTGGTTCTTTGGAGTGGGCAGAGGAGAAGGAGGAAGTTTAAAAATGCATATTTTTAAAAATCTTATGTGATATCTGTCTGCACTCGTCAAAGGGGTACTGACATCCAATCTGCATTCGTGAAAAGGGTGCCATGAGTTCAAGCCTTTCTCATGAATTTTGCTCCATGCTTGTAATCTTTGGATTTACGATCTTGAACTTGTGAGGCTGCTCTCTTGTCATGTGGGTCAACAAAAGGAGTTTGAGGAACTTAGATAATTTAAAAGAATGTTATTTATTGCAGTGAAGAAACAATTCCAAGGGGAAAAAAAACAACAAAACCCAAAAAAAATCCAAAGAAAAAAACAAAACCAAAATGAAAGTTTTCTTCCCCTCCCTTTCTTTTTTAATTTTAAACTATCTAAGTTCATCTCTGTCAGAGGAGTTTTGCGCATTGTGCTGTGACAAAGCAAAAACCCTTCAGGCTGTCTGTTTCTAGTGAAAATCATCTGACATCAGGTCTATAATGAGGCAGGGGATAAAACAATCTTTCTGATTGTTTGGTGACTAAATTGGATGGTTGAGTTTAGCTTGTTTCATTGTAGTGTTGATAGTTACCAATCTGTGATTTGTTGGAGACCACTTGGTCTTATCATACCAGCAAATGTTGTAACATGGCTGATAATCCTACCACATTTTGCTTTGCAGACCTGGGTTAGCTACAGGAATGACTCTTGATCATTCTTATAAGGTTTGGGTTCATTATGTTTGTCTTCCATTTTTGTCTTACAGCTACTGTGGAATTTGTCTAGGCTTAAAAATCAATAGTGAAACACTAGGATGTGCCTGTTGCTTAAATGACAGCTTTCTCATTAAATGTTATGAATTGTCTTTGACCATACGCATCCTGAGATTTGGTGGCTAATTTTCATTTATTTATTAATGCTATACTTTTGCAGGACCATAAAGAACCTTTGAGATGGCTACATTTAAACTACCTTGAAGCTTTTTTTACAGATTCTTGTAATGATCTTTGAGTCACTGGCCAAAGTTTTCATTCAAAAATATGAAGAACTTAATATGTTAATGGAAAATAGAGACATATTTTTGCAGAGCAAACTCTAATGGAAGTTCTTCATGGAAAAAGGTTTCCTTGGTTCTTGATTTATTAAAGTTGAAGTCTACTGGAAGTTTTTCACCTGATTTCAAGTACTCTGCCTACTGGATATTGAAGGACAGGTCTTCATAATTCCTAGGTACAGGAATCCCAGTGGCCTCCAATATCTTTGCAGAGCTGGACATGGACGGTTCACCCCTCTGCCTTCCACAGAAATGTTTTTATTAGTAAATTACTTTTTATTTCCTTCTAGAAATAAAAGGATGATGAGGATAGAAGCATTATCTATTAATTATCTGAAGAATTTCAACACGTTGGACATCTTGCTTTTAACCGACAGTCTACAAGTGTGTAGGTTTTGAAAAGCACCACCCAAAATCTGAAGACCTAGGAATTTTTTAAAGGCTTGTGTATGTATGTAAGATTCACAATCCCAGCCTGTACCTGATCTGCATGCCTGAACCTTAGTATCACAGAAGAAAAACAACTGAGGAGAATACGGCAAACTAAATGAGTAGTTAACTGTGGCTTGCCTGTTTTGTATGATGTCACACATATGGTTATGGTTAT
The DNA here is from genome assembly GCA_030449065.1 of Oceanodroma leucorhoa. Lineage (NCBI taxonomy): Eukaryota > Metazoa > Chordata > Aves > Procellariiformes > Oceanodroma > Oceanodroma leucorhoa. The sequence goes on from JASVER010000081.1 coordinate 3,574,542, forward strand.
TCATACTGAGGGTGGCAACTTGAGTGATTCAAGACTAACACAAGAAAATCTGTCAGCTCTAGTTAAACGAACATTGTTATTACCTCAGGTCAAGCAGATGGAGGGCAAACTTCTCTGTTGGATTCTGCAGCTCTTTAATTAATGTCCACATTTGTTATGTCAACATGATGCATCATGTTTAGTTTAAAGGTTTGTTTCATTCCTAATACAAATGCCTATAGAATTGAACTTTCTACATTCTAAGAGTTGATCTGGAAACTGGGCACCTGAGGTGGGCGAAGATTGCTTCAGTTACATTTTGGAAGAAAATAGTTAGAAGAAAATTGTTTACTACTTCCGTAATATTTCATATATATTTTTCTTCTGCTGCTTCTTCTTAGCATGACTGTTTAATACATTATTAGGAGCAGTTTGCTCATCAACAAGCCTTTTCAATGGAGAAGGGAGATGTTTCTTCTTTGCATCTATATTGAAATATTTGTAATGGTGAAATAAATGGACTAGCACAATTTTGCATTCAGTAAAACCTTTTGTTTTGCTTTGTTCTGGAGAAGAAGAGAAAAAAAACCCAAGCTGTATTTTGTGGAAAGCTTCCTTGGAACATTCTTTGTCCGTGCAGAAATCATTAAAATGACAACAGAAAGAAAAAAATAATAATTGCACCATTTTGTGTTCATAGGCTTTTTCATGGTAGATACATTAAAAAAAAAAAAAGTAAATAGGCTAAACAAACACCTCACTTTTGTCATTTAAATCCTAGGAAGTAAAAGAAATCTGTTGGCTGTTGCCAAAATAATAAACGAAGCAGCCTGATAATTCAAAGAAGCAGAAAATAAATATAAAAAATCTGTACAGTGTGATGTTCTTTCTTAAACAGTTGGCAGACCCATGTTTTCTCCCCAGAAAACAGTTTTTTACAACATTTGTAAGCATTTAATATTGCAAGTTTGCTGCATTTATAAAGAAGTGGTTTTCTGGCAGCTATTCAGTAGCATTAAGGAATTATGTGTCTTGTTTTTTTCATGACTTCAGTGAGGCTTAGTCTTTATTGGATGGGCGTAAACCCTGCCTTCAGAAGGGTTGCCATGTTGATTACCTATGGAAAGGGACTGTAGACTGGCTATGCAGGACAATCATTTCATCTAGAATGTAGTCTTGGACAGAGGTCTCCAAATGAAGTGAGTATCGGGAAGTGAATCAGTGGAAGTTAGCAGTGGCTGTTTGCATTTGGTCAGTGTCTCCCACAAAAGAAAAAAAAAATATCTCATGTAGGGACATATTCTCATTAGAATAATGACTTCACTTTACCACTTTTTTTATCTTATTTTTTCCACCCTCCATGCTCCTCACCAAAAAAAAAAAAAAAAGGAAACATAAAAAGAGAGTTTTAGAGGATCAGATATAACTGCCACAAAAACACTAATTTGTATATGTTATATTAATAGATCTGTTCATATTTACATCAATAATTTCTTTATATACACATATATCTCAAGATTTAGTACAAGTACACATTTTTCAAAACATTAGTTGATAGCACAAATGTTCTTTATGGCTGTAATCTAATATAATGCCTTAGTGTGTTTACATATAGTCTTTTATTATCATATCCATTTCCATTTATTTCTTATCTGAAATATTCTGCTTTGAAAATGAAGAAACTTTCCTGGTAAAAGCAGGATTGTTTTTGTTGGAAAGCAAGGGAAAAATAATTTCAAGTTTGGAGTTGAGTTACAGGGCAGTGAACAGAAATACACACTTGCTAGTTCAAAGATATATGGCTTGATCCATCACATCTTCTGCTACAGAAACCTGAACAAAAGCATGACAGCCTAATTATATAAAAAAGATGAAGAAATTCCATCTGAGATTTGCTTCTAATGATCCTGTAGGTTGACTGGCTTAAGACATTCAAATACAGACCTCAAGTCATCAGTAATCTTGGCTATGTAGACAAGCTTGATCCTTGTCTCTTGGCTTTATAATAATATTTTGCATTTCCTTTCTTCCCCCTTCCTGCCAGTTTTCCAAAACAGGCACTTCACAGCAAGAAAAGCTTTTCCCTTCATTACCTGCCTTCTCTCTGGATTTGAACAATATGAGGTGTAGAAGAAATAATTTGTCCTGACAGTCCAGTGAAAATTCCCTACATTATAAATCTGGTTTGGAATCATGACCTAGAACAGCATTCTCAGCAGATGAGGTTGTAGCAAATCAAATTATTGAGAAGAGCGTCTTTTTTTTGTATTTGAGTTCCCTTATGCCCACTGTGCAAAGCCTGTATTGTCCTTCCCTGGTTCCTCCCTAGGACATCCTGCATAGTTTCTCCTATGTGATTTTTACAGACTTATTACCTCCATACACCTTTGTCCATGTTTACAATTTGACATACACCCGTCATCAATTCCTACATTATTAGGTTCCAGTTTGTTACTGAAGTCTCTCAGACCCAGCAATATAACCCGTTCTAGATCCTCTGGCGCAATCCTGCTCTGCAATTCCTGGCCCCACTGTACATTTAGCTCTGCTGTCAATCATCCTTGCCAGTTCTGGTCAACCCTACTTATCTGCTGTTTCCTACAACAGAGAAGGGGAATGGAGGGAGGCAAGTGGCTCTCTGTCTCCCTTTCTTTTGCTTTCCCTTGCAAGTGCCTTTTCAAGATCTGTGTGTCCTGGGATTAGGTTGTAAAAGGAAACCAAACCCAGGATGCAAGGAAGAACAGAATATTCCCAGGACCATACTTTTACTATTAATTCCAGCATGAAGTCCTAGGCTTGGGACATCAGATAAACTAAATGTTGAAAAGGAGTGAGTAAAGAGAATGAGAATCAAGTTCCTACCCATGGTGCCTTGAAATGTCATTGAATTTTGTCCTAAAGCTTTAATAATCGCATGATATGTGGTGATACTGTGACGCTTTTGATTGCAGGGATTTAGTCTCACTACTCTTCACTGTCTGGTCATCACAAGCTGTATTATCTCCTCATATTTATCTCCTGCAACTTTGATATCATTAGTATTTTGTCTATTTCCAGTGTTGAGAAAACGGATGTCCACCAGGTTTTCCAGACAGCTGTCATAGAAATTAAAAGAAATCAGGAATAAACAAAATCTATGTGAGAAGATGTCCCCTGCAGTTACAAAAAGGGAATAAGGCTGGCTTTGCAATGTGACATTTAAAAGATGGCTGTGATAAATTAGAGGGCAGCAGTTTCCAGAACTGAAGCTCCTGACAGAAAAGCTTCCTCTGGTGACCTTATCCCTGAATGTCTTTATTTCAGCTTCTCTCCTCCAACAAGCACTGTTTACACCCAGCTCTAAAGTCTTTTATCATCCCTCACTGTTTACTCACTGAAGAACCTGGTTCCCTCTTCTCGCAACCTTGCCCAAAATTTGAACAGATACCTATTTATCCATTTTCTCCAGGTCTTTATCAAGTGCACGTGCCTCATTAACTTTGCCTAGCTTGTCTTCTTCCAACTGCACACTTAAAAGTGTTTGGGAGAGATCTTATACAGGAGAGGTGACTTGAGAAATCTGTCAATGCAAGATGAGAAGTCAGCTAATGTCTCCTTTTGGATCACTTCTGAAAGTTCGAAGATCAAAAGGAATAATAATTTTTCTGTTGAAGTTTCAGATATTTCTTTAATTCCAATAGGCAATACAAAGCATGCACATCTCTATGTAGGAGCTTAGGTGTTTCTACTGACTGAAAATCTTGATACAGATCAGTAGCTCTCAAGAAATATTTTACAAGGATTTTTTTTTGTGTGTTCCCTCTAGTTCCCTCTAGTGTTCCCTCTAGTAAAGTTATTACCTGTTTGACCAGACAGGTAGTTCATTTGCCTTTGAACTACAAATATGTTAAATTTTGAAGCTAAATTTGAATATGTAGGTACAAAATAGAAGGGTATAAATCCTATATTTAGTGAAATTTCAACACACCTTTTGCACGTGAACCATCTTCATTATATATTCTTCACAACTGCCCATGTGCTCTGTCTACTCCACTTTTTTTGTCCTTCTGGGGGTATTTTCCTTCTAAGCAATAGAAAATAAATTAATTTTCATCTTTAAAGCAATAAACAACATAATATAGCTCATTTCATCAAACAGATGTAGCTTGTCATTCCTACGGCCATAAAACTCCAACATAGGTTCTGTATTGCCAACAATATAGTTCACAAGATAGTATTGGTGAGATATTTAAAATAGGGACACAACATTCCTCAAAATGTTTTTAATACAGCTCAGTGAATTATGCTTCAGTTAAAAATTTGCTATTGCAATTTTAAAATTCAGTAAATACATCAATAAGCAGCCAGGTTGGAGACTGGGATTTCAGATCAGTACGTAATGCAAACTCTGAGACAGAGGCTCCTGGCTTAAAGAACAAAGAGCCTGTGGAATAAAAATTGCTAGGGGAAGAAATTATAGCCTACGTACTCAGACAGGAGCCTGTGGAATTAATAATCGGAATAGAGGAAGACATCTGTGCCTAAAGAGAAATATTGGACACTAGGAAAGGCAATATGTTTAGTATCTGGAGGCAGTGGATTCAATACTATCAAAAAAATAATGTGCTGGACTACTAAATTACGCTAAATCCATGCTTTTTTAACCACTGTGAGTGTGTAAACACTGGACCTGTATTTTTTTTGGACCTGCATTTTTTTTGAAAAACAAATGAAGATAAAACTATTTCAAAACATCATATACCAAAAGCTGGGAGGCTGAGGACCTGCTGTAGGTAAATTTTGTATACACAGCAAGAAATGTGGGAAGGGGGGAGGAGAAAGGAAGAATGCAAAGATATAAAAAAGGCAATTAGGAAACGGTAGCAAGTACAGAGGAAAACTGAAAAGTACAATTCTAAAAAGTGGCTAACTCATCAAAACAAGAAGTTTGAAGCTAAGCTAGGTGGATATGCTGGGAACTCCATTCTCTCTCGCTAATTCTGTCCATCACAAAAAAGGCATTTCAATCTTTAGCCTCTTTCTGCAGTTAATTTCTGACAAAGTGTGGTATACTGACTGACGGAACCACTCACACATTTTTTACCACTACGTTTTGGCAATCAGCTACACCCAACAAATATTTATTCACATCATAATCAAAGTCCTTTCTGAAAACCTTCTTGCAGAACTTAATGTTACACATGCTCCATTTGACCGGTCATTTTCTAAAGGCAGTCCAGCAAACGTCTTTTCTTCTTCTCACAATGTGGATTAATTAAAATTTTTAGTTCTCGTAAAAAAAAAAAGAAGAAAAAAAAAGAAGAAAAAAATAAGTAAAATAATTATACCCTGAACTTAATCTTTGGGATAAACCTAAAACAATGGAAGCAAGGTCAGAAGACAAGTAGTTTGGTATTTGAGGTTGCCAGTGCAGCTCTTAATATGCAGATTGTCAGAAATTGTTCCATCCTTTGAATCACTTTCTCAGCATGAATTTATTCAAAGCAGTCTCTGCTGAAAATCTGAAACTGTTTACTCTGCTCATTCTGTGAAACACAATGTAGTATGAAATGGCTTGAGTTGCTATGACCATAGCAGAGACTTCCAAGTAGCGTATGTTATAGAGTTACTACAGTAACTATGAACAAGCAAAGCAAACCTTACCATAGGGACAACTGCATCCGTACCTGGAACTGTATCACCTAAAATTACTATCAAAACAAGAATATTTGGACAGCACAAAATTTCTTTGCAAACAAGCTTCCCCAGGACAAAACGTATTCTTGTTCAAGTCAATGTGGTATTTGTGCCATGCCCCCTCTTCATGCTAGCAGGGAAGAGATCCCCCCAGACTTTTAAGATAATTTGGACTCCTAAGACATACATGCACTTCCAAAAAATATATTTTCCCTTCTATTTGCAGTTGAAAAATATTTTAATTACTTTCTATGGATATTTACAAGGAATTACTTTCCCTAAAACAAGTTTTCCTTCCTCGAATTCCAAAAGCAGTGACAACACAAGTCCAATCCCACATAAAACAACATTAGTTGCACTTGCAATGTAGAGGAATTTACCAGATATACCATTATTGTATTTTAGTGGGCCATGGGCTGGGAATGGTAAGAGTTTGCCTGTCTACATGCATTGTTCATCAGAACTAGAACATCCTAGTCTTGCAACTGAAACATGTTATAGCTTAATTTATGCTATGTGAACTACATTTCAAAAGGAAAAATAGCTGTGACTTTAATTGGAATAATGAAAAAGATATATAGTTACGTTGCAGACCATAAAGTCTCAGTCAATTAAGGTCAACAAAGTAGGAAAATAAAAGTTTACAAGCTATAACACATCAGTCTTTGCTGGATTCTTTACCACAATGTCATGTGGAGAAGTAGACAAATATGCACTCGGTGGCATAGAGAGCTACAAACAGCCTATTTATTTATTTTCTTTTCAAATTACAGAAGCACTTATACCTTAGTACTTTGGATGCCTGGAGCTCAATTAAAAGATAAAAATCACAAAAATACAAACCAGAAAACAAGAATCATATTACAACAAGAGTGTTCCATCAGGTAAGACAAAACATCAAATCAAAGCAGCAGAGGGAACAAATTCCCCGATCTATTTTATAGCAACCTTCTCCTGCTGCTATTACCCTTCCCTGATAGATAAGAAAATAAGGTATGTTCACACACATCACCCTAATCTTTGGACTAAAGTGGTATTATCTACTAAATGGATTTATTTCTATTCTTTAAGAATTGTTGATTAGGACTATGAATTTTCTTTAAAGTGTTTGTGGGTTTTTTTAACCATGTTGACTATTGAAAAAATAGTCTTTGAATGTTGGTAAATACTTATTCTGTAAAATGATATTCAGCCTATTTCCAACTCAGCTCCTGCTGGTAAAGGTCTTGTGGGCAACAACATATTTGTTAGAACAGTGTCTCTGTTGTGATGACTTGCATGATCCCTCTTTATCTGTCTGCCTCTATAGCTCTTCTGTATTTCTATGAAGCATTTATCATCAAATACAATGCATGCCTCCTAAACAACAGCCAAAACAACGGGTCAGTGGTTCAATTCTCTCTTTATTGCCAGTAATCCTTGTGCTTTGCCTCCCTTGAAGGAGTATTCCCATTTCAGGTACAGCCACCCAGTTTGTTGCTGCAGTGACAGAAGTATAACAGCAGGATTATTTTGGTTTATGACTTGTCACTGTTTGTTTCTATTCTAAATTCTATTATTGTACTGCTTTTAGTTTAAGCAGGCAGGAAGACTCTGTTCCTATTTCAAAGAAATTTCAGTCTAAGGTTCTGTTTCAGCAAGGTGGAAAAGCATCTGCTTAATTTAGAGAATAAATAAGTAATAATTGATAAATTCATACAGAACTGAAGAGAGAAGAAACAAGAAAATAAAGGCGGTGTGATGAAAATATACACTCCAGCCCTGTACCACTGCAACAGAAAGTCATGAAGAAGAAAGCGCTCAGTCTACAATCTACTTAAGACAGAGCATGGGTGGTTAGAACTAAACACTTTTTCAAAGCTTAACAATTGCTTCTGGCTTACAAAACTTGAAATCGGTGTTTTCTAACACTCTCCAGTTGTTTAGGAGACCCTGCAATACTCAGACTTGTAACCTGATCATGTGTGGTCGTGGACACAGCAATATTGTGTACTTTTCCCTGAAACAGCTAAGAAACTCATACACCCCCTTTTTCACCACAATGCAACACTGAACAAGTGTCTTTTGTGCATCTTATGCTGGTAACCTTGTGTCTGTTCTGCTCTCCTCATCGGTAATATATAGAATATTGTGAAACAGCCAAAGATGTCAGTCTGTATTTTCAAAATGYTTGATGTTTCTAGGCCGGAAAGAGCATTTAAAGCTTCACCCTAAAAAGTACAGTCAACAGTTTTATTTTAACAGTCTAGAGGGTACCACAGCTTTACTCTTGTATAGCGCATACATACAGAAAGTAAAGAGTTTTCTCAGAAGGAAAATCAGTAATACTTGGGTTTTGGGGGGGGGTTTCTGGGGTTTTTTTGTTTGCTTTTGGTTTTGTGTTTGTTTTGGTTTTGTTTTGGTTTTGGTTTTGGTTTTGTTTGTTTTTTGTTGTTGTTGTTTTTTATAAAAAAGGGGACCAAAAAGATTTTTCATACAAGTTTGAGAATGTTTTCATTTATCTATTGTAATGAAACAATACATATATTATCATATATCATAAATACGCAATCAACACCCATTCTCCTCAGAAAACCGTAGCTCTGACTTAAAAAGCCCTGTAAGTTCAGACATGCAGTCCTTTCCAAGAGGTTAGAGATATAAAGACCGCATAAACTCAGTAACCATCAGATTATTAGCCATTTGTTCACTGAGGATGGTTGAAGAACCTTTAATAACATTAAATACATGTAAGCATTTTTCAGATTTGATGTCTAAATAAATAGGGACTAAATTAAAAAACGAAATGGCTCGTGACTGTAGCACTGAAGTAAACTTTCAACTAGAGAAAGTGAATAGATCTGTTACCAAAACGGATGTTCATATTGCCCAATATATAGCCAGGAATCTTCATTCTAAAGTCAGTGGAGACACAGAACCACCTGCAGACAGAGGCCAGAGAGAGAACACCTGAGCTATCTCCTGCTGTRGGTGGCTCTCAGGAGAAACCTCTCTCTTCAACTTGAGAAGCAGCCTTGTGAATCTAGCCAGCTAATTTAACTAGCATAGATTGGTATCTAAAGTTGAGGGATGCAAATACTCCCTTAAATCCTGTATTAACAATTAAATTAAATTGTGTTATCAGAGTCTGCCATGAAGGCAGTATGCTGTAACTGTTTGTTCCTTTTTTTTTTTCCCCATAAGAGAGGGAGTTTTATTAAAAGTACTGTAAAAGATGTTTAAAAAAATATCTTCTGTGTCAGTGGACTTCTTAGCTTTGAATTTATATATTTTTCAGAAAAAAAGTAAGAGAGTAATGGATTTTTACTTCCAGTTTGGCCCAAAAGAAAAGATGTCCCTTAAAAATAATTTTTATCCCCATAATTCAGCCTTCCCCTTTGCATGTTTCCTTTAAAGTATTTTTGTATTCTTTTCTCCAACTCTCTTCTTCATATATTTTCTCTTTCTTTCCAGCATATATTTTCAGTCCATTTGCAAAATGTTTTCCAACCCCTGTTTTTCTTCAGTCTAGTACTCTTTTGAAAGACCTTTGTCAATCAAATGTAGGAGACTCCCTGTTCAGCTTGTTTTTCACCACAAGGTAGTATTATCTGTTCTCCCTAAAAGTCGGAAACTATTTAGTATTTTATATATATTCAGTTTATCTGTGTTCACTCTTCTTCTCTTGACAGCGTCTTCAATTCAGGGCATTCACCATTTTACAGATACAAGACTTAATCAGCTTTATTACTTGCACCAAGCTACTTTTTAATCATTGTTGTTATTACTGAGGTTAATGAACTCTGTCCTTTGAAGAGTTTCTTTCATTTTTTTTTCTACAAAGATAACTTTTCCAGGCTGTTCAATATTTTTTCAACATTGGTTCTGTGCAATGGCAGAAAGACCCCTGAATTCACTGCCTAAAAACAGCCAGGATATCCCACCAAAGCTAACCGGGTCTACAGCAGTACCCACACATATTAGCACACATTTTCACCCTTGGAAAGCACAAGTGCCAGCTCAGGCTAACAGCTACGTGAAGGTTTCATTCCTCATGGTGTGACTACAGGGCAAATAGCTCCAAGTATGGGTTAAGCCCAATGCTAGAATTGCAATCTTAGCCCAGCCTTAGTATGCTTTTCAGAGAGAAATACAAAGTCCTGGCACTTTTTGTTACTGAAGATCTGTTCCTCCTCATATTTCACACGATTTCTGTTCCACTGTATCGCGATCAAGGTTTATTTGTTGGGGTTTTTTCCCACTCCTGACTTTGATTAGAAGTCCTAAGCAATCAGGGTGTTAGAAAAGGTGGAGTTCAAGAAAGCATTTCTAGGTTGTGTTATTTTGGACTCCCAAAGCACACACATTTTTACTCTACAAACTCTATATGCTACTTGTTTTTATTATAACAGAGTGTATGTGTGAGAAAGGGACAGATGTATTTTCCCCACATTCTTGAACAGATTTTAAATGAGCAAGTTTATCATTAGCCATACTCAGTCTGTTCTGAGACATATCTCTCCTACCAGCTACAGCTAGAAGATAAGTCTTGAAGACTGCGATACAATTTGCTTTTTCAACTTAAAATAGAAAACATTCAGTAATGGAGCTAGATTGTTCTTTTATAAGGAAAGAGTAATGCAAGTAAAATACTATCAGTAACATATTAGATTTTAGCAGATGCAAATATAGCTGAATAGTTAGAACAATAAAAATGCATGGAGAAGAAATAGACTATTTAGACTCAGATATGTTTCATATCCTTTTTTTAATGTTCTGACTATTCGGCTATATTTGCAGCTGCTTATAAGCAGGCAGGTATAGGGACAGAAAGATCGGTGCTTTCCAAAATGGGCAGAACAAATGGCAGCATGTATAGAATGACATCTTCCTGGAATACTGCCCGTGTGACACCGTGTATACTAAATCTCCGCAAGTGCGGTTCTTTTTGTCAGCTAAGCACAGATATGACATTTGTGTATGTACTTTCTTTGATTGGACAACAAAACATTTTACTTGCATTTTTGGGCATAGTTCTCATTATTTACCAAATGGATCACCTACCTTTAAAAATAACATTAAAATAGTTCCATAATAACAGAATGATTCTTTATGTATTACAGCTTGATTAAACTGAGTTCAAGAGACAAAGATTAAATCAGATTTTAAATGGAAACTCCAGAAAATTATTAATTTTATAGCCATCGTTACATGGGTTATGTCCTGGGGCTTTATTATATAGAACAGTAAGTTCTTTAAAATGAAGAAAAAATTAAAGGAATGAAGTAGATTATTTAGTTAGCTATATATGTCTGGATTATTTCCCATTAAAAAAAAAATTACAAAAATAATTAGAGAGTTGCCCCTCATTCACAGAGGTGATCCAATATCTCAAGCACAAAAGAATGCTCATCTCACATCAGAAGAAAAACAGCATTACATTTTCCTCTGATACAGTGTAAAAACTCTTAAATGCTCACTTAATCAAACACTGTGTAAAAGTTACTATATCTACTTTTCCTATGGACTGGCTTTCCTTTATTTTTCTCCATCTTCATACCCAGCTTTAGTTATAGGATTTGCTTATCTTCAGACCGTAGTGGTTACCTTCATGCATTGATTACTATTTTGCATGTTGTCCGCCACCACTGAATTTGTGGTCTTGTACAATTTCATTTGTGTTTGAAAACACATGTAACAAGAAGGCAAATGTATATTAAAAAAAAAGTTTCCAATTATTATTGCTCAAAATTAACAATATTACCCATGTAACACTGTTTATTGCTACTATTGTACATTTACAATTTGAATTCAACCTCAAGATCAGAAATACAGAATTTTCCGACTTCTTGAGAAGAATGAAGTTACGTAGTTAGAATATTGTGACATGTCACCCAAACCAAAATTCTCCATGCACTAGCATTATACTGTGTTTTTCAGAACATCCCCTATGAGGTATCAGAAAAGCAGATTTCTGTACCTTTAAAAATCTACATAGACAGGAATATCAGACTGATAAGAATGCTTTCTGTCTGTCATCAAAACTTTTGCATTCCTTGTCTTGGAATTACACTTTCTGACACTTAAGATATGTATCGAAAAAGGGTAGTCAATTTAAGTAATTTTGTCTTTTTCTCTCAATGTACAAGGTCATTAATTGCTATTGGGACCTCCATAAACCCTAGTCTGCTGATGGGGTGAGAACTCTATTGTTAAATGTATTATGGCAGGGCTGTCTTCGGAGATTGCCTGCTTGATTGCTTTGTAAAGGCCCAATGGCACACAGCAATTAAAATCCATAGACCTTTATAACCCTACTGATGTTTTATGGGCCTTTTTGTGTCCTTCGGTGTGGTTTACCATTTGTGTGGCTCCCAGTGGATCTTCTTTTCAGAACTCAAAGTGGGATTTTTTTTCCGGAGTGATAAAGCTAGTTATACATCATGTGAAAGGTTAATGACTATTTTCAAAAAGAGCATATGTTTAATGTCATAGGGTGAAAGTTATAGTAAAGAACAATTAAGTAAAATCACTTGCCATATTTTCATTCTCACAGTATTTAGATACTACTACTACTTATGCACAGTCCATTGAGTTGATAAGTCACTGGATGATTTAAAATTATTCAATTCATTTTGAAATACAAGATAACTTCTTAAGCAGAACTAAACCATTGGACAGTTTGTCTGTGTGTATCCATATCCATATGGAATGAGAAAATGCCAACTCCAGAGCATGATCCCCAACATCTGCTACCATGAAACTGCCCTTTCAGTGAGGCACTGAGAGTATGCCACTTAAAGCAGTACACAGAAACAATACACAGTGGTGGGCCCATGAAGGAGTTACATTCTCAGAAGTTATATAGCTTCCTCATTCAAATGTTTTACCTTGGTCTCTCTTCACAGTGGACTAATCACACAAAACAACCATCTAGTGAATGAGAACCGTCTTTTTGGCATGCCTGTGGTCTCATGGAAAAAAGGTCTTTTCAATAACACTTGAAATCTTTGGAGCCATAATCGATGAACTGTATGATCTTTATCAGTACTGACCTTCACATTAAAAATTTTAGCTATTTTTGTGATTTCTCATGAGATATTTGCACCATACTTTCAGGGAGAGGAGAACTGACTTGTAAAATTCAGTATGGAATGGTCATTAACTAAGATAGCACCTGTGATTTAATGGAATGGAAAATGCCTGCCATTAAAGGGAAATAATTAAACATTTCCTAGAGATCTCATAAAACTTTTTTTTTTAATTCATTTCTATATGTGACAGAATAGGTGCCTTCATAGAACTAAATTACTCAACAATGCTTTAATTTTAAAATGACATATAGACAAAGATTGATAGAATGGTAGAAAAAGAAATAAAGGTGGAACAGGAAACAGATCAGCCATGAATTTATATTAAAGAGGCCTTTTGAGAACGCAATAATTCACAACTGTTATGAACCACCAAAGACAAATAGGTTTTAGAGCCTAGCAAATGGGAAAAGTCTATTTATATGCATTTCTATTGAGAGAAAGGAGTATTTAAACATGAGATACCTGTGACTTGTTGATTTCCACATAACTTTCACAATCTGTAAATCTAAATGTAGTTTTCATTTTATTCTCAATGCCAGTCACTCTAGCCGCCATAGACTCTAAAGTCTCTCGAGTATCTTCATTCTGCATTATTGTCAGTTGGAGAGAATTTGGTCGCCAAATTAGACCTTCAGAGATCCTCAGTACAATTGCTCAAGCCCAGAGTTACCATAATTAATTAGTCTTTAAAGGTATAGCTGGAACCCAGAATTAGCCTGCAAAATCTCTATTATTACCAGTGGCAAGCAAGGTACTGATTGTCAGAGGCTAGGGAATGCGTAAACCAGTGATAGGGAAGGAGGGAATATCCTTTTACCTAAACTAATTGTATTTAATATGGAAATCAGGAGGACACTATGAATAAGGAACTTCACAATACCATCGTAACAAAGCCACTTTGTGACTTGGTCATCACAGCTGAAGGTCCACAGACAACTCAACAATTAGTCATTTGGACCCAGTTTATCTAAATACGTATTTGATCTTCTCATGTCAAGACTCACAGCATGCAGTCAAGTATTGTGGTCTCCTTGGCTTTTTAGCTGCTATTATTCAGGGTTGTTTGATTATTAAGAGTCTCGACTGCCATAGAACATATTTTGTGGCCATGGATTACTCTCACTTTAACAAAGAACAGCAGTGTGGTGTCTACCCTCACTGCAGGAAATCTTTCCTTGTAGGATCCACTTTCCATCCCTTATTCAACTTATAATTGGGACCACACCTGGGAAGAAAATCTGTTGACCCTCAAAATAACATTTGGTTTGGCCATAGCAGTTTTCGTTATTTAGGCTTTATCTCTGATGTTTGAGACAGAGATTAGAGTCCTTGGTCCAGGTTTTGAAAAGGAAGATTAAGCAGGCAATCCAACAGAACATTTCATCATAGCTAAGATTCTAATACATGTCTGAAGTGAAAGCATCGAGCATTATTATGCAGACAATTAACTGGATCTGAATCTGATTTCTTGCAAAAGATATCTGTTCTGGCAAAAGCATGGACTCTTTTTACTTTCTTCTCATCCCCCCTTCCTTTTTATAGAATGGTGCCTACAAGTCTTTCTCCCATCATTTTGTTTGTCTGTTTATTTAGAGAATGGTGGGATTTGTACATAAAAAAAAATGCAAGACTTCATATTTACTGTGATGAGGAATATAAGACAAATTTGGAACACTGATATTTTTCATGAAATGAAGAAAACAACAGCTGTTCTTATAAAATACTACAACTGCTTTACTGACAGATTAATATCTCTTTCTTGCTTGTTGATTTTCTTGAGTGCTTGAGCTGATTTTTTTCTTTTTTTTTAATGTGTACCCAACTCTTCATGTAGTGCAAACTGCAAAGCCAAATTGAAAGCAATAGTGCTCTAATGATTTATTCTAGGTGAGAGTATGATCCTCAGAAATGCAGCCAATATTTTCTCTATTTGTGAATAAAAGACCAAATAATAAACCTACAGGAAATATCCATAGTATTCAGCTATCTTTCAGGTTTAAAGTTGTTTTTATCACTACGTCATTCAGAATGCTTATGAAACAACAAAATACTGTAATCTGCAACACATACCTTCACATATAATGTATGGAATCATGTGCTCCTCCCTCACTGTTGCAGGTTAAAATACAGCTGATCAGAAGGGTTTCAAACTATGTGTTCCAGCAAATATGGATTACGTCAAAGTAAAGAACAGGAATGAGTTAATGAACTAGTGCACCAGGTACCTCTGAGTCATACAAATCTAAAGAACAATTGTGAAAACAGATTTTCTATCTGTTGCAAGGCCAGGCATTAATGGTATTTACGGTGTGCCTTGATCCTCAATGTACCATGGTAGCTCTCAGATGCAATGTGAACATACTAACTCAAAGTACTAAAGCATGTTTAGTGTCTCATTAATGGGACTACCACTATTCAAGCAGAATGGAATAACTTTGCTTCCTGAAGGAAGAGAGCTCTGAATGGTAGTTAGAATAACATGTAATGATAAAGATCAACCAGTACTCTCCTCAAAGTAATTTTCTTAGGTGGATCAAGGAGCTGAACCTTTTAAGCAGAACATTTCCTAAAGACTTCAGTACTATGAAGATTGTTTCTGGAGAGGTGTGATGTCTGCAAATATATGGGCAGTGTTCATTGAATTCACAAACCTGTAGCCTGAACTTCAAACTCTGGTTACTCTTGTTCTACTGTGGTGACAGGGTTTAATTGGACCTCTCTGCTTCAATTCTGAAACTGTTAAAGGAAAGCAACTGAAGTACTTGTGCAGATGGTTCTTCCTGGCAATGAGAGGAACCTGGCTGGTCTAGTTTTAAGTAAAATAGCTGAATTAAAAGCTAAATTAAGGCTTTCTGACATGGATGATCAGTGATTGCAAGACAAAGTCTTGAAATTAGTTGACATTTCATATGGCAATCAAAATGGATTCAATGAAGCGACTGAGCTGTCCATTGAGGTCCTCTCCACCATGACATTCATTCAGGAGAAGTAACTCATCAGAGACACTTTGATGAAATCAGTTAAGACACTGTGGGAAAGTATCCTTTTGGGGAAAATGAATCTACTTTGAAAGATCTGAAGGTTGGTGGAGTTGAGAGATTCTAAAGGTACTGGGAACTAGACACAAAAGAAAACTATGTTTGGTAGCTAAAACCTAAGAAAGGACAATTTTCTGACCTGATAACAAAGAATGATAGATTTTGTTACACGGCTATATGAGGCAAAGGCTGAAACATCTGTCATATAAAATGCCATTAAGCTAGCTACAAGAAAACATGAAGAAAGAGTGGAAATTCTTGCAATTGTTTCCAAGTAAGGATTTTCTACGTTTTAAAGACTCTAATGATGAAAGTTGTGCAAAGGAATATTAAGCAGGACGATACTTACATTAAATCTACATTTACAAAACTTCAATGTAAATGTTCATTTTACATAGACCAACAAGCTAGGTTTGTCTCCTTTTCAGTATTGATGACCTCTGATAAATATAAAACATAATGTTCATTATAATCTGAAACAGGCTCCATTGCATTTATTTTTGTTATACGTTGTACTGCATTATTTTTTACACAAGTGACCCCTGTGGTTTGAGTGGTCAACAAGCATAATATGTTTCACAACAAATTGTGAACAAAGTAGTTTTTATTTTTTCTTTAATTTTTTATTTCCTTAAGGGGACTTTCAATGAGATGAGATCATTCAAACAACTAAAGTGAGAAAAATCTAAAATAATGTTTATAAGATTTATTTTGTATTTCAAATCAACAGTTTTGTTTAAAATGTTAAATTTCTTTGAAGCCATAAGCTAAAATGATGTGACATTTTAAGATAACATGCAGTGTTGTTTCGAGACTCATTTTTTCTCCTTGAAATGGCCTAAAAAAGGATTATTTTTCAGAGTTAGCATTTTTACAAACATACATAAGCATACACAAATATAATTCCACCTTTCCTGAAATACTAGTTGGCTGTGAAGCTTTTCCACATTWATTATTCTACTCCATAAAATATACAGGTTAGGGGATAGGGGTAAAGTATTTTGCCATATTTAACTCTTCCATTTCCAAACTCTTGTAATAATGTTAACTGTGTCTTTTATGTGTTAATACACACTAAAGAATAAAATGTTTTTCCTTCATACCCTTTTTCACTTTTTTCCTCTTGTTTTTCTTAATCTGTTGAAGACTTAAATCACATAACTTTATCAGTCTTACAGTGTGCCTGTTAGAGCACCACTGTCCCACAATGTCTTCCTTCCTCTTTGCCATGAAACATCTGTTGAGCCACCAAAAACCATCCCTCAGTTTGCCACTGGAAAGCCACCAGCATGGCTAAACAGCTGAACAGCAGAGGGCTCCACAGCATGGTGCTTTTCCACAGCAGGAAATACCAAACCTACGCTCTACTTTCAGATCTCATCTTATGCAATTCTCATAGCGCACTGTAACAGGAGATACACTTGTTAGGAGTCATGATTAATTAAAATACAATATAGCCAAACCCTTTTGGCCCTGAATATGTGATTTCTGCTAGCCTAACAAACAGCATTTACATTGCTGTGTTGAGAGAAGGTTGTAAGGCTGCTCTTTGGATTCATGACTGTTTTAGCTGCATGGAAGAATGAAGTGAAGGCTTTTATTCCTCACAGGTGTACACCCACAGATAACAATCTGCCATGGGCATTTAATTAGCAGACCTGAATAACAACTTCAACTAATTCTTTCCTCTTTGTCTTCCATCATAGACTCATTCATCTTTCAAATGCAGGGAAAACTAAAACAACTTTCGTGCATATTCCCAGTACCCAGTGATGAATATGGAAACTCATCTGTTCCTAAAAAGAAAAACTTAAGAATGCTAAACACTTTTTGGTACCTCTGCAGTATTGTGGACTAAGAACAGAAACTTAGTGTCAGTATTTCTTGTCAAAATTGTCTTTCAGATGAGCCTGTCTAACAGACATAAGCCTGTATAATCACCATAGAGCAAATCTTAGTAAGTCTTCCTATTCAGAAGCAGAAATAAGGTGAAGGTCTCAGGTTAGTCTCATGTTAACAGCAAAAATACAAAAATAGATAAATAGATAGATAGATAGATAAATAAAACCACCTGTCACCATTTATTCAAGAGTTACACAATTCACTGCCAATAACAAAGTAAAAATATTCCTTATAAAATGCAATGCTACCCGGGGGATATTTTTGTTTTATGGCGTACTTTGAGAATAATTCAGGTTTGCAGTCCAGTGGACCAATACGTAGAGAAGCTGAGTGTTTCAACCATGAACAGAAACAGTAAATATGACTTTCTACCATATAAGCAGAGGTATGCTCAAGGTCCCACTGTAAATGTATAGTAAAACAGTGTGACATATAACCCCAGCTACATTATAGACTCCATTACTGTGGTGATTTATCGGTAAGTGTACGTTATTCACTACTGACAACATTGTCAGCTTCAGGCACAAAATGAGTAATAATATTATCAGAAACATTAAGGTCCTGCAATCCAGGTGCAGAGAGACACCTGGGTAGACTTTAAGAGACTTAAACACAATGTTCATGGGTTTGTATGTGCAGAAGAATCCACAGCTCCTATGAGTATGCAAACACCACATGCATGTATGCTGGCTTTTGCATTACTACATGTACAGCAAACCTTCAAGAAAGGTGAAGAAAAATGATGGAAACAATGACAGTGAAATTTTAGAGAAAGATGGAAATCCCTCATTTCATTTTATGCTGGCTGAAGTGTATGTCAATGAAATATGAGCTCTTGTGAGCAAGATGTGTACAATTGTTACAGAAACAGCTGTGATTTGAGATCCTACCATTTTCCAGCATGAGATATTGTTGCCTGTGCTCTTGCTGCTGGGGGTCAAACTGATGAGAGCAAAGTCAGTCTGTATAGCCTGAACTACTACTGAACACTATCTAAAATGAAATATCTGACTTACTTGATTCATAAGAGGAGCACTTACAAGATCCTC
This sequence comes from Oceanodroma leucorhoa, assembly GCA_030449065.1. Lineage (NCBI taxonomy): Eukaryota > Metazoa > Chordata > Aves > Procellariiformes > Oceanodroma > Oceanodroma leucorhoa. The sequence continues at coordinate 3,593,259 of JASVER010000081.1, forward strand.
CAGACTGTCTTTGAAGGCAAATCTACAAACTGCAGGAGGGATGCAGACAACATTAACCACTGAACTGGGGTCAATACATCTCTAATCACCATAGCCGCTTCTGCAGAGATTGTCTGGCCATAGCCTTACCTGATGCTCCATCTAACATTATTCCAGATGCATTGTCATGAGTCTTGACTGGCACTTTCATTAAGCTAAGGTTATATCAAAATACTCCCTTTTAGTCTACCACAACCATGAGATGTGGGCATGTAGGACAACACAATAGTTACTGGCATTACAGGTGGGTTAAGACAGTGGAATTTTTGAGTAGGATAGGCTTGGTGGGGGCAACAAAAGGCACAATTTCAAGATGTGGGAATGGTCAGAGGACCACAAGAAACAGGCAGTTTCCAAGAGAATTTAATTTGGATGACACAAGGGTTTGTGCATGTTGCATGAAGGTTACTTGCATGTGTGCAAACCAAACCCTATCAGTGTGCCTAACTCACAATTGTTTCCCTCAGTCATTTGTAAATCTTTCCTGGAAGTGTGGATGAACCACTTCTTTCAATAGAATATATACTTGTTATTCTCTCTTAGCTCAAGAATGGCCAATTGTCATTTGTTCCTACCTGAAAAAAAAAAAAAGAGGAAAAAAAAAAAAAAAAAAAGGAAAAAAAAAAAAAAGAAAGAATATCTGGAGCATTCCCAAATATGTGAAAATCAACAGAAAAGGAACATATTCTAAAAGTTACAAGTGGTGGAATACAAAGGTTTTACAGTAGTACGTCATATTAACAAGCTATTCCTTATTGCAAGTACAATGAAAATAGGGAATGGTTCAACATGAATGACGTGGGATTTACAGGATTTCCAAGAAAGATGTAGGCCAGCAGAATACCACCTATGCTGTGTTTATGACTGTATCTGTTTCTACTTAGGGCTTTTTAAAAGCAGATTTTGTGTTTTTTTGCCACTTTTGACTGACTGTCCAACTAAACAAATGGAACTTATTTCCACTTGTCTCTTTACTAACGTGATGTAAGTGAGATTTTTTGGAGTCACTCAGATTTTAAGGGAAATTTGACAGTAGCCTTCTTCAAAGGTTTTCCATTTGCTCCTTTTTCCCTTAATTCATATTAAACTTTTTAAACATATTTACAATCCACTGCTTTGAAAAATCGTAAAAATATAGCTGCACAAAGTTCTCCATTGAGAAAGTTTTACCTATTGAGAAAAGAAATATAGAAATATGCCTATATTCTAAAGCAGTCTTTTGAAAGCATCAGGATTAAAACAGACAGCCATTCAAGATTCTCCAGGAAACTCTACCCTTTTGCATTGAAGCGGTTCTTACCTGATGGACATTTCTTCATGACTGGCTTGCCTTGAACCCTGACTTGAACTTTTCATTATGAAGTTTGTGGTCTTATTTTTGGTGGTGCACATTGTATTTCCATTTGCTGCTTCTAAGCAGTGATATCACACATTTCTTCCTAACTTTAGCTTCTATTTCTCTTGATCATTATTACCAAAACGTAAATGGATTTATTATGAAGACAAGAATAAAAATGCATGAAGAGTCAGTAAAAGAAAGGAACATAAAGTGAAACTATGAAACCTCAAGTGTAATTTTTCATTTGTTTTGTATTGTTTGTTTGTTTGTTTGTTTGTTTTCTAGGAAATGGAGGAAGGTCCAAGGAAAATAATTTTCCCCTTTTTTTAATTTTCATATGAGAGTTGTAGATTGAACAACTTGTATGTCATAATACAAAATCTGGTATTTCCATGCAACAGCTATGAGAATCTCTCCTAGAATACTAAACCGCATGTTTTTCTAGAACTGGGGGGATTAATCATGATAGTATGAAGTTGAGCAATTTTTAGTTTATATGAAACTATAAAATGCCTCATTAGGGATTCCGGACTTCCTTTCTTTTCCCAGCTTTCAGCTACACTTCAGCAGGAAATTTACAGTGCTGTCGAGAGTTTCCAGTGATGAAGAAGTCTCCCCTCTGCTGTGGTAGGATCTCAAGTGGCTGACTGATACCTAGAGCTGTCAGCAGCCCTGCATAACTGGATCTTAGTGTTACAGGGAGGGCCAAGTCATATTTCTAGAAAATTTATTCCTGTGAAGCTAATTCAAGAATTAAGAAAAATTTGTTACTCTGTGTTCTGCACTTTCTAGAACAGATTTCACACCTAAATATTATGGTGTAAACCCCTTGACTGATTACATGAAGAATTATTGATGGGAAACATGCAGTTTATTGAGGCTGTACCGCCAAATGCGTAGTTTTGGGTAGGTGTGAAAAATGAAAAAAACAACCTTTTGTGGACCACAAAAATTAGGACTCATTTCCTTTGTGTCATTCAAATAGGCTTTCCCAGCTTGGCTGATTTCCATTCCAACCATCGTCCTGGGAGTCAGGAAATTATTTCAGTGACCACTTTGTAATAGAGGATCCATGCAGCGTTTTTGTCTGGCAGGTTCCACTTTACAGGTATATTTCTTTCTGTGGTTAGTGAGCAACAATAATATCTATAAGGATAAACACTGTGTTGTAATTCTTAAATATGCATAACCTCCTTTCTCCCCCACCCCCCGCCCCATTAAAATTTCTAGCTATAGTTAAATGTTTGCAAAACAGGAGGTGCAAGTATTTCCTCATCCTTACATGGAGGCAACACAAACAATCTGTTCTATATCATGTCAGCCTTCATGAGTGGGGTGACAGTTGTGGGTTGTGTACGACAAAAATGTATTATTAGTTTTAGATATTATCATACCCATGCTTAACATTAATAATATTGATTGTTTAAGGCTAAAGAATAAATTCTAGACACAGATGGAAACACAGTTGAGCTGCCCTGTTCCAGTGGCTCTTTACCATTCATTACATTCCCGTTGGGTGCAACAAGCTCAAGCCAGACATGTCTGCTGATGAGGATGGTGCAGATGAAACATGACTGTTCATTCTTCTCTTCCTTTCCAGTTACTTATTGCTTACTCAATTGCTTATTCTGTACCAGGAAAGAAGGTTCAAGGAGAGTATCTCCAAAAGAATTTGGTTGTGCCAAGGTTGTAGTGGCTGCTATCAGTTCCATCCAAGATGGTTTGTGTAGGTATGCATGTGCTGTTGTCCCTGTGCCCTTCTCACCCTTCCAGTTTTAAGTGTTGCTGTTTTWAAAAGCAGGTACTGCTGGGTGTACCCGAGGGTCTGTACAGCCATTGCCACATCCCTCTGTTAAAGGTCCCCTCCACAGAAAGGCAGAGGCTGGATTTTTTTTGTTTGCTTTTTTGCACTTCTTTAAAATGGCTTACATACCACTATTTTTTAAAATTTGCTTCATTTAGGCAGGAATAGTCTGCATTTATTTTCTAGCAAAGGGGGTGCATGATGGCTTCCACATCTTTCTGCTCAGTCTGCCTGGCCTCTTACTGATCTGCTGTATTGCGATTCATTTTACAAACACAAATCAAAGACAACATCCTTCTCTTAGAGAGCTTGAGGGAAATTTTCAGAGGAACAGAATTCAGATAGGTAACCAGCTTTCATTGCTTTCCAATGTATTGAGAATCTAATTGCATTTTATGCCTCTCTTTTTGGATGTAATAATCCTGTCTGGCAGTACAACTGGCATCAAAGAATTCCTCGATAATATCTAGTCTCAGGCCTTAAGTCACTGGGCTGTTGCTCCCCTATACATCAGTTCTTACACTGTGACTATGAGTGTGAGATCAGGCAGGAAAGGGTTAGTTCTGTCTTTTTTTTCCTGGGGCCTGTTAGCCTTGACTACTTTCTCAATAAACAAACAAACAAACAAACAAACAAAAAGAAAACAAAAGGGAGGTGGGGAGGAGAGAGGGAGAGACAGAGAAAAGGAGAAACAGAAAAAGTTCTCATGTCAGCAGGTTTCCTAGAACATAAAAATTAAAAATGAAGGAAATTAATTTTTCATGAACTACTTTTCAGAATTCAGCTTCTTAAATCTTATAGCTTGTTTATTACACTGAGGACTGCAGTTACTTTCCGTGGAGGGCTGTAACACTAACTGATGTTACCAACCAAGTACTGATTAATACCTTGTCCTGTGGGGCAAGTTTGTTGTGAAACTAATACTCCTAAGGTGGCATTTCAGAAATCTTTGTCTCTTCATGTGACTGATGTTCTTCATCTGCCAACTGTGATACAGTTTTCTTTTATTCAGAGTAGAAGTCAATTCCAGTGACTCACAACTTTATTCTAAGGTAATCGTAGCTTTTTTAATATAAAATATTACTCTGTATTTCAGCACCAAAATTCATACAAATCAAATGTGTTAATAAAAGCCAAAAACAATAAGGAAAGCTATTATTGAAAACATAGTAAGAGAAGAGTGACCATCTTATGATCAAAGAGCCCATTCATAGCTTTTAAAAATGTGGATTGTAAAAATCTGTGTGATTTATTTATGCTAGTAACTTAAAATATTAATAATTAAAACTGAAAAAAAGTTGTTAACAGATATGATTTACACAAATGTATGTCAGGGTACAGCAGAATCATTACAATATGCAAAAATGAGCTGGTGTACAGTGGAGGTGTTACCTGGATGTCAGGAAATCAAGAGTGTATTTGTATTACTGCCTGGTATCTCACAACTAAGGCATTTTATAAGCATCAGCAGGCTGACAAAGCTGCCTCACAGGGCTGAAATAAAATACTGACCAGCAATACAATTTTCCTACTGATGTCACTAGAGATGTTAAGTGTGATTTGATGTCTGATATTAAAAACCTTTTTTGTCCATATAAGTACAAAAAATATAATAGCTCACCTTGAGTGTGGCAGGGATGGGAAAGATGGGACTGAAAGGACAGGTAAGAGACAAGGGGCAGTGAAATGGCAGGGGATGTTAATGGGTGTACATTTGAGCTGCAAGATATGAAAGGGGCTGCAGTAAGGTATGTGGTATTTAGTTCCCATCCATACCTCTGTTGTTGCTCCCAAACTGCATGTAAAACAGCCTAGGCCAGGACAGGGTCTCAGCTCACTCTAGTGGACTCTAGGATACAGGCATGCTCCTCATGCCTGGTTGTGTTTTTAGCAGAAACCTGCATTCGGTTCAAAATGTATCTTAGTAATATCTTAAAATTGTGCATATAAGCACTCAAATGTACGAACCACCAATAGATTAACTCTGCTATTGATGTAAAACTTCACAGCTCATCCCACGTGAGTGAATGCCATCTTGCTACGGATCAGGCTGATGATCGCTGTTGTTGCTGATGCCATCTTAGTTCTGGAAGAACCATCAAACATTGGGAGAAAGACACTGACAGAAAGAAAAGTGGGGAGCCCAAAGACACATAGTGCCAGGGCCATGGTGGCACAAACAATGYGCCTGACTAGCCTCCCCTGGGGCCTCCTGCCTCACTCTGCTCAATGGCCCCAGGACTCCATCTCAGTTCAGCCTGATGCTGTAAGTCCCTTCCCAAACTCCCTTTCAGGGCCAAGGGCTCCCTGGGGGCTGCAGAGGCTCCACATGGGGCAGGAAGAGAAGAGTCTCACAGTCAGGGCAACTGAGGTATCCTACACAACTATGCAGTACACTGTGCTTTGCAACGGACTGCCTCTTTGATGGTAGGATCACATATTATTCTCAAATAAAATAATGCAAAATATTTTTTACTTTTTTTTTTTAATTAAGATGTGAATGTTCGTCATTTTCTAATGCTCTTCTTTTATTATAATAATAATTAATTTTCATCAGAAATCAGTTCACAGAGCTAAAATGCTCTGGTGATAAATTCTCATTTATGCATGTCAATATAACTTTCAAAAATGTGCCACACTATTTTAAAATGTGCAGCAGCACTGCACTCTTTGAGCACACTCAAAGAGAAGGTGCAACTATCACAGCCCTAGTTTACTTGTTCATGCATAACAGATATTCCAAAACTGGAACGCCATGTTAGAGTTTCTGCTGAAAGAGGATTGGTGAGAGGATCTATTGTTTGAAGTCTGTCTTGATCGTAAGCATTGCACAGAGCAGAATTAAACATAAATCTTTTAAAGGCAATCCATTTTCTACAGTGCTGTATTTTCAGATGTATAACCCGGGGGTTATCTTTGAAAAAAATGAAACAAACCCAACATGTCTCTGTGCCCCTCTCCTCCTGTGTAGATTAGACTGCCGGTAATATGAAGGGAAGTCTACTTCAGGAGCTCTCCCTCCCTGAATTCCACTGCCTGCAACTCCATATTACATGTTTCCTTTCTGTCTCCAGGTTCTACTTCCCCTGATCCCCCTCCCTCTGCTTCCACTGCCATGAAGATCTCATGGTTTTGATTCCTTTTCGACAATACTGCTGATACTGCTTGGCAGGAGGTTTTTCCAAAAATTGGTGCTCATTTAGGCATCCACAGATTACTCCGAGTCTTAATATTAGTGCTGTAGCAACTCTCCGCTTGCACTCCAAGTCAAGCAACAGCAGCGTACAGTGGATGGTCTTCTTGACTGTTTTTATAATTTAAGACTGCTGATCAAAGACATGGCTGGCTGAAAGAAAAAAATCTCTTGTCCTTATCTTGAAAGAGGAGAGAGAGAGGATATTCTTTGTCACTGGCCAGAATTACAACTGTCTGCCTTCCTGTCCCAGCTCCAACAGTAAAACTGTATGGTGATGGATCCCATCTGCATGTGCTCAGCCAGCTGTATGCAGAGTGGAAAGCCAACAGCAAAGTGTCGAGCCTGGCCTTACTTCCCTGAGTGGTTGAGGCTCTTTTTAAAAATAAAGCTTACAGTGTGCAGAAGTTATTGGCCCAATTTGTGAGGTTCTAAAGACAATGCCTGTTCTAAATAGAAGGAAAAGGGGCAGCATCTTCAGTATCACTGCCTGGTAGCCCTTAGGAATATTAGGTCTCTAATGATGACTACATCTTTTTTTCTTGTAAGGTTACGTACTGTCTACCAGAGGAGTYTGCTTATATTTACTGTTTGTTTCTATATCCCTGACTTTTTAATTGCAACTAATCTTTCACGTTGATTTTGTCTTTTGCCAATTGCAGGATAAGTACTCAGTGAAATTGTGGTTTCACCTAAACTAAGATAAATGGATGAGGCTACAAGGTAGAAAAATTTGGCCTTCCTTATGGCTCAAAGTGAATTAGCTGGCTCAAGCAGGCAGAATATTGCCACCTTTTGAAAGAAATAGAAGTATACGGTTTCAGCTGATCTTCTACAGCAATTTTTTTCCTTGCCCTTTTTGTTCATCCCAACACAAAACAGCAGGGAGGAAGGCAGGGTCAAAATCTGTAACTACCTCAATATTGCCTCGATTTAAATCTTTTCAAGAGTTCAGCTTCCATGCACTTTGCTCACTATGAAAAACAAAAAGAAGTGGGATTTTTTGGGGGGGTTTCTCTGGAGATGGAGAGTAAGTATGTATAGTCTGGAATCCTCATTCAATGCCTATTATCATAGTATCCAAGTGCTTCACAGGTCATCATATGTACAGCTCTCATACCTTTTTTTCCATGTCCAAAATTCTACCTCAACATGAAATGTATTTTTCAATGTTTGTACTGCATTAATCAATTATTTCTACCTTATCCCTCTGATCGTCCTGGGGATATCAACTTCTACACACTGTGCATTAATGTCCTGAACTTTTTTAGGCAGCAAACAGGTTGACTTGGAATGAAAACATTATTACATATGTTTAGCATTTTAGACATGTGTCCATTTTATTAGTATTTAATGGGAAAAATTGGCAACTTTATTTGACATACAAAATACCAATGTAGAAGAGAAATCATTACTTTGAGGTTGTAAATGCCAGGCAGGTTTTCTCTTCACAGATAACATTTAAGAAACCAAAAATATGACATTTTTCGCTAGTGAAAGAAGAAATAGAGAATAGTAAAGACAGGAATTACTGCTGTTTTCCACACTGAAACGGTGGATTCTCTGTTTGAGCAACAGAACTCTGGATATAGCCCAGAGACAGTCCTGGCTCAGAAATGAACATTTCAGCATTTCTAGTGCCAATTACATTCATAGGGGGAAGCTGGGAGGGTAAAATAGCATGGGGAAAAAAAAAAAAAGAAGCCTGGCAGCCATGTTCTCGCCATCTTACAATGTTCTTTTTAAGATCTGAATAAGTTGTGCTCAGATCTCCATATTCGTTTGTCAAGGCACAGCTCCTGCTGTTGGGAATTCTAGTACTGAAATGGTTATTACCACTTTGCTAAAGGCAGCTATTACTCTAGTTATCTAAAGACAAGGAAAGACAAGACCCTGCAAAAATGAGATTTTAATCACTGTGTTGTTTTATTTGATACCGATTTTAATCATTTTTCCCCCCTGAGCCTCATTTTTATTAAATTACAAAATATAAAAAGGATTGTGAGCCCTGCTAGAGGTTTCTGATTTAAACTTCTGAAGTTGGGTACTGTAGAAATAGATATCTGAAAGAACTTTGCATTGCAAACCTTAAAGCTCCTTTTCTACCCAAAATCTTTCTGTCTTTATAGAAGTATACTTTTATTTACCAAACACTCTTCTATAGTGTAAACACGAATAGTGCTTAAAGGCAAGAAAGTCAGTTTGCAATCTGTAAAATCAAAAGTAAGCAGGCATTTTGACTTAGCATACTGTGTAACTATGCTTATGATTGCAAACTTATAATGGTTTATAGGGGCTGTGTTAGTATGTGTATGTGGTCTCTTTGAACCTACACACCTCTCATCAGTTCCTTAATGTTCCATCTCCCTCTTTTTTTCTGACTGTTTCTTATAGCCATATGCTGTCCTTTGTCACCATTAGATTAAAACTGTGGGGAAGAACTGTCTTTCACCAAACAGCCTTAACACAATAACATAACAGCCCAAGCTAATAAAATAATAAACTTGCTAAACAACAATACGGGAAATCCAACACTTAGCATGTTCATTTAGAAAATGAAATCTGGTCTATACAGAAGGTAAAATCTTTCAGCTTGGGGAAACTTGTATAGGAAGTGATATCAGCTAGAATTTGAGACAATAATTTAGAAGAAATATTTTATGGAATGAAAGCTTATTTTTCCCAAACCCCTTAATGGCAGTGTACAAATCACTGTTTCCTCTGCGTGATGGACTAACTGAAATTCCTTCTGAGAATTCTTTTTTCTATCAGCATTGATTGCCTGCTTTTCATTACTTCACAGCTTTTAAGTGTCTGTTTAGCTGTGGCTGATCACATGATGCATGTTACATCCCTGGACCTGATGAACATTATTATTCTCATCCGGAAACCCCACCTGCATGATGTGTAGCGTAGAGTCTTGCCTACATCTCTTTCTTGAAATGTTTTTCTGTCTGTGTTTTTGTGTTGACAAAAATAGGGACAGGGTAATAAAATCTACCATAATATTCAAAAAATAGAATGTGACAGATTAGTCTGCTACCTTCTTTGATAAGGTTACCTTGATTTCTAAATAATATCATTAATGTAGATTTTTGTGAAACATTTAAGGTGGTGAACTATGGGAAAATATGAATTAAAATGAAGGAAAGGATTTGCGGCAAAACTGGAGGACATCAGAAACAGTCTGAAGAGGATGCAGAATGGGTAGATGACAGGAGTGAGGATTTGAGGGTGGAATTGTTAGGCACTTATCTTGGGACTCATTTAATATACTTAGTAATGGCTAAGGAATGAAACATTGTAGGACACTAATAAATTGCCTGGATACCATGCATTAGCTGCCCTGGAAATTAGAATACCACACAACCTTGAGGACTCTGGAATAGAAGATAACAATGGGTGAAGCTTACTATATAGGAAGTCCCTTCCAGGTCTCTTTTCCATACATGAAATATATGATCACTTCAAAACCAATGCTGGAAAAGAATAGAACATGGCAGTCAGACAGCTGTGTTTGGACTGCCAGGACTAACTCCATGATATCAAAGTAATTTTCTTTCTTCCTTCCTTCCTTCCTTGTTCTCCCCAGGAAGTTATGTTCATTGTCTGTTTGTAGAAGAAGAAAATTCACTGTTGGTAACAGCAAAAAATAGAGACCATCAATACCAATGCCACTAACAATGTTTTTCAGAGTAGAAAAACCTAATGTTAGAAGGTCTATTAGTGATACTGGATGATATTTGAATCATATTAAAGTTAAGAGCCAAAGTCATTGGCTTCAGTGACACCCAGATTTCCACTGTTGTTTTTCATGGAATGAGTACTGCTTGAAAAGGGAAACAGACACAGTTCTTCACAAAATTCTGGCATTAATACGATTGGTCAACAACAAACAAGCATTCTAATGAAAAAGGAGCTAGCAAAACAACTACCATTCCCACATACTTTATTGTGCAGTTCAATTGTTATTGTAATTATCCTGAGTATAGTTCACAGTTTTAAAAAGTTCAGTGATTTTAAATCTGAACACAGCTCTGGTAATAATGCATCACTATTTACATTCCCATATGTCTGCTAGATTGTGCAATATCAAAGCTGAGTAAAACTAGCCCTTCTCACTATTTTGCCACTGTCCCTTACCCTTATAGGCATGAAAATGGAAATTTTTCCCTGTTATGGAGAGATAATGTTGCTATGGTTATAATTCTATAAAGGTAAAGTAGATTTATCAAAATAATTGGAGGCATGATTCTCCATTAAGGTCAACGATTGCAGAGACAGGCTGACATGAAATGAGTGAACTTTTAATTTGCTTTTTTTTCCTCCTTTACTTCTTCCCTTCCTGTGAATGGATATTCAGCTGGGATATGCTGACAGAAGCCTGTCCCGGGAATGACATATTAAACCTTAGGTCTGAAATGTTAATGCATCAATTAATGGGACTACCTGAAGCTCTGGAGGCATGCACAAACTTACTTTTACAGGATGCTTCTATAGTTTAGATAGCAAAGATATGGAGTTACATATGGTAAAAGCATGTTAAAAAAGTTTCAGGGTTGTGTATATTTTTGGTTATGTATATTGTTGGTCCATGCTTATGGATATGAGCTGAGTTAATTAATTTGCTGGTTTCCAATAGACACCGATTTATAATATCTCTAAGTCTTAAAGAAAAAACAACGTGAAAGGTACAGGCCCACTAGTAATCATTTTCTTCTTTAGGATTGTTGTTGACACTTAAGATGTACAGACACTGCTGTCCTAATTTCTTTCTATTAGTTACATGTGAGTGCTGAAACATTACCTGGGTAAACTGGCTTAAAATGCCCAATATTTTCCTATTGTAAGACATTCTTTTCAATATTGTTCAACATAATGTTGCAAAATTTAGGTATTTGCATTTAGGTTTTATATACTAATGTCCAGCTTGGGCATATTTATTCTTCCTTTTTTTCCCTGTGAATAGTGGTTAGATTTTTTGGAATGTGAGGTAATAGGAAAATGTACTGTTTTTTCCCTCTTAGAAATTTCAGTGGCTTATCTTTCCAGTTCTGCGGAGACACTCTGATCTGAGAGTTATGTCCAGGCATTGACATCATGAATGTGCCTTTAATCATGCCTGAGAAAATTCCAAAATTAAGGTGATTGGGCCCTGAAGAACTGTTTTACTGTGGTCAGTAAAGTTCTGCTTTCTAAAGATTTCACCTGTGCTGCTCTTTGGCTCCTGTGGGACATAACGAATTGCCATCAAGCGTGGTAATGGGGACCAGGAAAGCAGTCTCACTTGGATTCATTATAAAAACTACACTGAAGTACGTTTGCATGCATTGCAAAAAAGGGCCAGGGTCATATTATTTCCTTAAGAGAAATGTTCAATGGGAATAGTTTCCCATTTCAATTTTCATTAAATCTTTTCCTAGGAGGTTGGAGGTTTGGGTGGGGGCGGGGGATACTAAACATTTTGGCATCTGGGTGCCAACAGCTGAAATATGTTTCATGTATAGAAGTATTTTTTCCATGAATGCAAACAAAAATCAGTTTAAGAGAAATACTGCTGAAAAGAGAAACCCCTCATTCAATCAGAAAAAAATATGTGAAATAGAATTTTCATTTAGCTTTAAAACATAATCAGTTCTTCCACCTATAAATTGTGCTGTTTCCATTCAGTGGAATGGCTACTGCTTCTTTCGCATTGTAAGGTGTAAATTTCATCTGTCATATCTCTGGTAGGATACAGGATACTGTCGGCTACAGTTACGTGTTAGCAGAAGCATGCCAGATGTAACTTGCTCTAAAAGATTTTAATTTTTGTCAGTTATAATTGCTGTGTGTCTATGAAGAGATAACATTTTCTGGATACCTAGCACACCACCTTTTCTTTGAGCAGCAAAACAGACATGAGAGTTTCAGGAATCTATAGGTCATACTGGGCAGGGGAAAACCAACAAGTTTGTCAAAGGTAACAAACCAAATTTACCCTTTTTCTTTGCTTCTTGGTGCTTTTTATGTGACCTCAGTTAAATATACACCAGCTCTGTATTCAGTAGCCATGCAAAATCAGAAAATGACTTGATTATATATTTTGAAAATACCAAATTTAACCTCATAGCTATTCAGCTATCAAATTTCCTTAGAGTTTTGCCAATATGACAGACACCCTAAAATTTATGAATTGTTTGGGAATAAGCTTAACCTGGGGAGACAGGGTGCTTATTTTCTGTGATCCTGTTAGTCACTTTCCCTGCTAGCAGTTCAAGTTCTTTCCTTCATTCATGTTACTTTGTGATGTGTTTGTTGCATCAACTAAATGCCAAAAGATTGTGAGCTTCTCAGTACTATTTTCCCCCTTACAGTTCTTCACAATTGCTTTATGTTCAGTGAATGACTTACTACTCTTCACATCAGGACTGAATTTGGCCAGGAGATTAACATTTGAAAAGAACTAGTAATTTATTTAGTTCATCTGCCTGCAGGTGTAGGTTGGTTCCATTCTGTACAGGGATGACATTACTGTGAAAACACAGGGATAGTGCAGTTCTTCATCTTTTATAAATCACTTTTGCAGAACATGTACATTTATTTTAATATAAATCTATATTATGTTGTAAGAGCTTTCTCTATCATTGTGTGGGTCCATAATGTGTGTTGTGCTTCCTGTTGTAGCTTATCCTGGCATATGTGATGTAAGTTCAAGATTTCTGTTGCTTATATGTCTTATGAATTTGGTGCGCCTGTAGCATCAAAGGACCATGTTCTACCTCTAGGCCTCAAAACCATACTTTTAGACTCTTTTCTGCTATTTACGTTCTGTTCCCAAAATACTCAAAGGTTTTGAGGTTACATCTTTTGAAACTATTTAAATTATCAAATTCAGACTCCCTCTTACAAATCTTAAAACATTTTATGCCGGTTTTATGTGCAAATGAAATAGATACTTAATTTGTATGTCCCATAATTTTCTGGTTCCTAGTTTATCATAGAACCATAGAATAATAGAATCATTAAGGTTGGAAAAGAACTCTAAGATCATCGAGTCCAACCATCAACCCAGTACCCATGCCCACTAAACCATGTCCCGAAGCACCTCATCCACACATTTTTTGAACGCCTCCAGGGATGGTGACTCCACCACTTCCCTGGGCAGCCTGTTCCAATGCCTGACTACCCTTTCGGTGAAGAAATTTTTCCTAATATCCAATCTAAACCTCCCCTGGCGCAACTTGAGGCCNAACCTAAACCTCCCCTGGCGCAACTTGAGGCCATTTCCTCTCGTCCTATCGCTTGTTACTTGGGAGAAGGGACTGACACCCGCCTCTCTACAGCCTCCTTTCAGGTAGTTGTGGAGAGCAATAAGGTCTCCCCTCAGCCTCCTTTTCTCCAGGCTAAACAACCCCAGCTCCCTCAGCCGCTCCTCATAAGACCTGTTCTCCAGACCCTTCACCAGCCTCGTCGCCTTTCTCTGGACACGCTCCAGCACCTCAATGTCCTTCTTGTAGTGAGGGGCCCAAACTGAACACAGTATTCGAGGTGCTGCCTCACCAGTGCCGAGTACAGGGGCACGATCACCTCCCTCTGCCTGCTGGCCACACTATTCCTGATACAGGCCAGGATGCCGTTGGCCTTCTTGGCCACCCGGGCACATTGCCAGCTCATGTTCAGCCGGCTGTCGACCAGCACCCCCAGGTCCTTTTCCTCTGGGCAGCTTTCCAGCCACTCTTCCCCAAGCCTGTAGCGTTGCCTGGGGTTGTTGTGACCCAAGGGCAGGACCCGGCACTTGGCCTTGTTGAACCTCATGCAATTGGCCTCGACCCATCGATCCAGCCTGTCCAGATCCCTCTGCAGAGCCTTCCTACCCTCAGGCAGATCAGCACTCCCACCCAACTTGGTGTCATCCGCGAACTTACTGAGTGTGCACTCGATCCCCTCGTCCAGATCATTGATAAAGATGTTAAACAAGACGGGCCCCAAAACTGAGCCTTGGGGAACACCGCTCGTGACCGGCCGCCAACTGGATTTGACTCCATTCACCGCAACTCTCTGGGCTCGGCCGTCCAGACAGTTTTTTATCCAGCGAAGAGTACACTCGTCTAAGCCATGAGCTGCCAGCTTCTCCAGGAGAATGCTGTGGGAGACTGTGTCAAAGGCTTTCCTGAAGTCCAGGTAGACCACATCCACAGCCTTCCCTTCATCCACTAGGCGGGTCACCCAGTCGTAGAAGGAGATCAGGTTGGTCAAGCAGGACATGCCCTTCATGAACCCGTGATGGCTGGGCCTGATCCCCCAGTTGTCCCGCACCTGCCTCGTGAGTGCCCTCAAGATGAACCGCTCCATGATCTTCCCTGGCACCGAGGTCAGGCTGACAGGCCTGTAGTTCCCCGGATCCTCCCTCTGGCCCTTCTTGTAGATGGGCGTCACATTGGCAAGCCTCCAGTCATCCGGGACCTCCCCCATTAACCAGAACCGCTGATAAATGATGGAGGGCGGCTTGGCAAGCTCCTCTGCCAGCTCCCTCAGTACTCTCGGGTGGATCCCATCTGGCCCCATAGGCTTGTTTATGTCCAGCTGGCGTAGCAGGTCATTAACCTCTTCCTCTTCGATTATGGGGGGTTTACTCTGCTCCCCATCCCCATCTTCCAGCTCAGGGGGGTGAATACCCAGAAGATAACCGGTCTGAATATTAAAGACTGAGTCAAAGAAGGCATTAAGCACCTCAGCTTTTTCCTCATCCTCAGTGGCAATGCTCCCCCCGGCATCCAATAAGGGAGGGAGATTCTCCTTGGCCCTCTTTTTGTTGTTAACATATTTGTAAAAACATTTTTTGTTGTCCCTGACGACAGTGGCCAGATCTAGTTCCAGCTGTGCTTTTGCCTTCCTAATTCCCTCTCTGCAAGACCTGACGAGATCCCTGTACTCTTCCTGAGTCGCCCGCCCTTCCTTGCAACAGCGATAGACTCTCCTTTTTTCCCTGAATCCCAACAAAAGCTCTCTGTTTACATGTTTTCCAGACTGGTGCCTAATTTATCCATGCATTTACCAAGCCATCTGAAGTAACAGCCATGGGCTCTGCAGTTATGTGTTTGTTTCCTTTTGTGCTGTGTATCACCTTGTGGTTGGTTAGACTTAAATCACTTTTTTAAAATTACAAGATGCCATAGCGCTCTTGCTTTCTCAAGAAGGTTGTTTAGAGTGCTGCCAAGTTTTGTTCTTGTCAATAAAGAGCCTGACCAGTCAGGTCCAACATTATAAGTAATATTTTCAGCTTTTATCATCCCTAATTTAATGTCACTTAAAAAGATATTTCCTGTTAGACTAATTTGTTCAAGAGACAGTTTATTGTTTTCAAAAGACTTATTGATGGCTGGCTGATCAGAGACCACCATCCATCTCACTTATGATCTGTTCTTTGTTTAGTTTTGACAATTTTCACTCTATCAGTGAAAGTTGAGTGCTTTATCTACTAATCTGTTCACTGCTTATTTTTTGATGATATACAATCAATCTTTTTTATTCCAGAAATACTATCCTCATGTAAGATTTTTCAAGCAGCAAAGGTAACACAAGCCGAGCAGTATTTTTAACTACAGTGCTACCAGTTGAGGGGAGTGAGATAAATGATCATAAATTCAATACTAGTTTAAGTTCTCAGATGTACTTTGAATATTTGGTTTTGCTACAAGTTTCAGGTGTGATTACAGTTGGAAGCAGAAGTTAACAGGGTCTAGTCTGGGGAACTACTGGGCTACTTTCAGAAACACTTCCATTAGTACGTATTTCCTTGTTTGAGAATGTACAAAAACATAATCCAAAACAGACATACTGATGTGTTTTAAAAATTTTCTTATATTCAGTAAGTATGCAGAATCCTCTTTTGTAACAAGTTATTTCTTTTCAGTTTCATCACAGAAAAAACAAAAGCTGTTAACATTAAACTAGTGCTCGGTAGGCTTAGAACAAATGAATGAACTAATATACACAATCTGAAATAATTCAAAGAGCAACTCACCACTGAAGGAGGTAATCAAGTTAAATATTGTGGAAGATTAAAGAAATTGGTCTTATAACCAATTTTATAATTTACGACAGTTTTCTTTGCATAGAGTAAGTCAAAGTCAATGCTTTTGGGTATAAAATTATAATCACAGTCTTTCAGCTCAGGGGAGGAATCCTCTGTCATGAACCCAGTCACACAGTAGGCTAGATGGCTGGTGGCTAAACCCAATCATGTTCAAGAAATGGTTCTCTTCCCCGAAAAGGGAGTTACCAACTTTAGCTTTGACAGCAAATTCACATTAAAAACATTTTTGTTCCCATTGTGCATTGCTATTTTTTCACTTCTTAATTTCCATTCCAAAGTTTCTATTATGGAGACTTATTTTAAATGCATTACAATAGTTTTTAATAGTTATTTATTTATCTAAGTTCTTTTTTCAATTTATTTTCTCTTTTTCTTTTTTTTTTTTTTTTTTTTTTTTTTTTTTTTTTTTTTTTTTTTTATTACCTTTATAGTTTGCACCTAGTGATCAAGAAGCCAACAGTGTTTGTCAGGAGTTTTTTCAAATTAAGTGGGGGGTGGTTGGAGGGGTTGGGGTTTTGCCTCCTGATTGCAGAGTTGGTTTGCTGTAGTTTGCAACTTGGTGGGTAAATGGACTGGCTGTGGCTTGTTGAGTTTACTTGGGTCCTAAGTGTTGTGAGCTGGACAGAGACTTAGCAGTGCCAATCTTCCTGCATTCTGTGGCAGCTGACTATGCAAGGAGAGTCTCTGCCAAAGTTTATTATGATAGTTTTGGGTCAAGGCATGGTGAGCTACTGTTGTCAGTCCTACTGCTCTGAGAGGATGAGGGAATAAAATTTTTGCTCAGAAAGATAGGCTACATGGCACATGCAAACTTTTATGAAGTTGGAAATCTTTGGAAATTACATCAGATATGTCTGATCAATTATTTCTTCAGGCAGATGGTGCTATGTGGTAGAGATTAAATATATATTCTCAAAAATCAAGGCAAAATATTAAAAAATGCCTCAGTTAAATATAAAATAAAATTTTCATATAAAATATAATTATATATTTTTATATTAATTTTTTTTATATAAAATACAAAAAATTGCTTTTTTTCAGTAAACATGACAGCATGGAGAAAAGCAAATCAATGTGGGCTGGCAAATGAAACCAGTGTTCTGAAAATGAGAGCTACTATGACCGAATTAGAAGAAAGTCTCCAGGAATTTAATGCATTCAGGTGCGAGCAACTTTGAAGCTACATCTCTGGATCCTGAATAAGTAGCATATGACTGTCAAACAGCAAATTGTTTTGATTAAGCTAAGCAGTCAGAATAATGTACTGGGAAAAAGGCCATGTAATGCCTGTGGTTAAGACAAGAGAAAGAAAAGATCTAGAAAGATACAAGCCAGTTAGCCTGATCTCAAAGGTCTTCAGAACTTTTACGCAAATGTTGAGGGAAAGTTGATTAAAAATTTTTGGGGTCAAGGGGAGGTAAACTGTTACATGAATTATGTAGCTAAATCGCGTTATATTAACCTGATATTTTGCTTTGATGTCTCGTGGACAATAGGATTACAGTAGATATAAGCCACTTCTTAGGTTTGGTTAAGCATTTAAAATAACATCACAAGCAAAATTGTTAATGAAATGGGAAAAATGAGCTTTAGTAGACAACCTGGAAAGAACTTACCTAAGCAATGATGTCAAAAGGGCAGATACTTGCTCAAAGCAGCTTCTTAGTGATGATTCTCAAGGTAAAAGTTTGAGACAATCATTTTAATATTTGCATCAATGACATTAGGAAAAAAAAAAAGAAAAAGTTAAAATCTGCAGATTGTGCAATGTCTACAGGAGGCAGCCAGAATAGAACATAAGAAGGTTTAGATTACCTTGAAGACTGGAGACAAAAAGATAAACAGAATTAACGTCTATAATAACAGGTGCAAAGTCATGCTTTTAGCTACCAATATTTCCACAATGAATTGGGATCCAATCAGCCGAAAACAACAGCTGTGATCTGTTTCAGAATTACTGTGAACCCTCAGTATGTTGCTGTGAAAACAGTAAATGTGATCTCAGAATGATTTGGTTAACATATTCTCTGTGAAGATATTGAACCCTACAAACATCACAGCACAAGAAGCTGGTGAGACCCATCTAAAATAGTCTTAATAATGATCATGGACACATTCTTGTACTATTAAATAATAGTTTCACTGGAAATTTGGGGAAATTAATGAAGATCAAGAGAATGGAAAGATACCATCTGAGAAGAGACTAATATAGCAGGACTTAGGTGGCACAAGCACAAATAGGTGGCTGGCTATGAATTTGTTGAGTACAGTAGAATAAAGTTTTTACCATAAAACCCCAGACCAGTGAGTTTTAGAATACTTTGTTTGCAATAACAGGAGACAGAGCTGGACAGCCCAGGAGGATCCTTCCAATGCTGAGTGCTATAGAATAGTTTCAGAGTGGCCACCCTTTTCAATATAATTTAACTAGCCCAAATTTCCTCAAGTAGAGATTACACTTTTAGATAATCAGTCCACTTCTAAGCTTCCTGGAACCATTGCAACAGCAACTTCACTGAAAATATTCGTGAAACTGGATTTGATGTAGAAAGTCATTGTTTATATGCAAGCATCAATAGCAATAACAGCTAGAACAGGACAGTCCTATAGAAACTTCCACTGGATAATAAAATTATGTTTAGGATTTACTTTCCTCTTAAAGTCCTTTTTTCTAATATTGAGGACACTAGTGTAGGCACCACTCAGAACTGCTGTGATGAGGTTCGGACTGGGGGAATGTCCTTTCTTCTTTCCTATTTTGGCTGTTAAATGATAAAGTATTCTGTAAGAGGTCTTCCTGTCAGAGGAGCTGTTAGAAGCTGACTGCTGAGGCTGTGTTACAGGAATAGACGTTGAAGCTAAGAGGTAGCTTTGCCATCTTTCTCTGTACAGGTCAGCACAGTGCCACAGAGATTAAATAGAATTTCACAGAAAAGCCAAAAAATCATTTTAATTGAGCTTGGACCTTGCAGCGCAATATTCTTCTCTTAAAATAGAAAATGTCTTAAAGTAGAATGTTCTAAAAGAGCTTGAAAAGTGGCTTTTAATAATGACCTCAGTTAAAGAAAAAAAATGGGTTCTCTCTTTAGTTCTGTTTAATCTTCATGGTACAGAGCTGTGTCTCAGAAATCTTTGCCATCTTTTCCTTTTCACTTTTAAATTTATTAACTTTTTTCCCCTCATTAGTCTATAAGATGTATATTTAATTCCAATACTTATGGCATTTAAAAAAAAAGAACAACAAATAAATGAGTTTAAAAAGTAGGACTCAAGAACCAAAAAGAAAATTTTTAAATCTTTATTTTAAAATTAAACATGGGACAAAACCACACGATTTCCCTTTAATATGTATTTTGTTTGTATGAATTTATCCTTGCTTAATTTATACCTATAATCTCATTAAATTCACTGGGAACTTCAGGGAGAGTATAGTCCTAAGGACAAAATTATGCCCTCAATTACCTCTATGTAATAAGGTTTGAATTTGCCCCTAAATGTCAACATTATCTCTAAAGATCTCATTTAACACTTTGCAAGAGCTGGAATCAGTGTCATAATTGCATCTTTTTTTTTTCAAATTGATTAAATTTACTTGTAAATTCAAGGATGTTACTTAGTGTCATTTGTGCATTGCAGGAAAAATTAAAGCTTTTTCACTAAAACAGAATGTGTGGAAGATAGAAGAAGACAATTGACTTGAAGGGAATCTAAAAGTCAGAGAAGACTGTAACTATAGGACAGAATTGTACTGGGTAATGGAGCCTGAACACTGCAGCTACTAATTATAATCCAAATTATGTCCATGGGGGTCTCTGTCTACAAAGCTGAAGGAGCATTTCTCCAACTCTTTCGCTGCTAGAGCAAGGTACTGTAACACACGGGGCCTCCAGGGATGCTGCTGCAAGTAAAAGGAGAAATGTCTTGTTTTTCAAGTGTTCCCTGCTGGCACAAACCCCTCTGGGCCAAAAAAGAAATTCATAAGCAATCAACTTAGCCACCATTAGTCATGGATGGGGAATACACAAGGCAGCTAGGGAATTTCGTTACAATAAGTCCTGTTTACCAAAACTGTGCCAGAAATAAATGATTTCCTGCCTCGTAATAAAGTTCACTCTCCTCCACAAACATGCAAAACACAGTGGGAATTTTTCAGTACAATTCAGCTTTCAAATCTCCAGATCCAGAAACAGGCTCCAGGCTGTCCTATTTAAACTGTCAGTTTCATAAATCTTAACCATCAATTAAAATAAAATGTAACATGTCCTGCAAGAATAATTTTAAACACAGAAGATACTCTGGACCCTGAAATTTACTGATAAATATCTGACTGCAGACACCATTAACATTTAAGAGAAAGAGTAAGAAGTTTGTGTTATGAAATTACAGTCAAATAAAGTTAAAGTGTGCCATTGTAAGGCTGCATTTAGAGGTTGTGTCATTTTGACTTTAAAAACAAAAACATAATGCAGAGAGAGAGAGAATAGGTTCCCTGCACGTAGTTGCTCCGCAGTTTAAGCAGTCGGAGTGGGACTTAGATATGGATACAGATATCACTGCCACATCATTGAGCAAATATGAATGAACAAGCATATGGGCTCCCCACTGGGCTGTTTCTCAAAAGTCAGAATAAAGATGTGTCTTTAGATTGTGTTAGCAAGGGCAATGAAGATACCTAAATTCTAAAGATAGAGTCGTAAGATATCTCAATGTTATACCACAGCCTTTTCACTAGAGTTATCACTTCTTCTAGCTAGACAAACCTAGCAAATCTACAAGTACTTTTCATTTTGCAGTGGACATAAAATTTCAGGCAACCTACAAGGGGAGGTAAGCAGTCTACCCACAAGATTCCTGGCTGATGCCTCTGCCAGAGAAAGGGTCCTCCATAGATTTTGTGTGTGGAAGAGTATTGTGCTAAGGGGAAGATCACTTCCACAAACCTAGACAAGAGTTTTACCACCTGATGACTTTTACTGCATTGTGTGTTTGCACACTCTTTTTCATTCTTGATTTTACTAAAAGTAAAAATATTGTTTTGGTAGAGAACAGATTATGTCCCCAAATGAATAGTATTACAATACATTGAGAAATACATAAGAAAATTTGGTCAAAGATAGAAAAAAAAMCCCAAGATACCTGGGTTCTGTCTCATCATTTTTCAGAGCAGTCCCTATTTGAGAGGGCTCTAGACTATTCTGCACTGTGTTTATGATTTGATTAAAGCTACCTGCAAACTAATGAGATATAGTTCTTCACTGCTGGCATAGAGTCATATACCACCTGTCTCCTCTTACATGTCTCGTATGGTGTCTTTGTGCTTACTATAAACCCAGAAAATATTTTTTTCTAGATAAAAAGCAAGTTGCTTCATACATCTGTAATGGGTAAATAATGAATATAACAGATATGAGGCTGAGTGACAGCAAAAGTGGCAGGGAATTTGAATTTAGTTAATGTTACACTTAGATACCCAGATTGTGTAAGCATTCAAATATCTTATTGTTAAGATGTGTGATGGCCAAAGATCATCCATATTTTTCTGAGAGATAGAAACAGCATCATCTTCATTGTTTAGTTATGTGTCTGTAGGACTTCTCCAAAATGCTTCTACTATGGAGCTACACTCAAATGGTATTATAAACTTCTGACTAATCCAGTAATTAAATGATTGCTTCTGAGGTGAAGATGTGACAGTATTTCTGCATTTTACAGTACCTGTCTACGTGTTCTTGCGTAATTCATAATTCCCACTACAATCTATGAAGCACAGATTCATAGAAGTTGAGTTGAAGAGTTGAGGCCCGTGCTTAGTTTAGGTTGTACTGTCCTCATTCCTCAGGAGTGTTTATGTCCTTTCTCTTTGCATGCTGGCAAAAGCAGAGCTATATCATTACTGCATCCTTCAACTTTGGAATTACCTCCTACCAGACATAAAATATATGTCTTAAATACATATATTTAAGATTGAGTTTGGTCACTTTTAAAGCCAGCAGCACTGTGTACACCTCTTGTTCCTAGATTTTCACTAACCACAATTTCTGGAATTTAATATTATGATAATCTCTTTTTCATTTTCTTGCTTTCAGAGTCTGTGTGTGTGTGCATGCGCATTTGAATGTGTGGGCATTCGTGTGGGGATTGTAACATTATTTTATTATCCTATTTGCTTAATGTCAGTTTCTCACATTTTCAACCATTTAAAGTACTTCCAGATTACACATTGATGGGTGTGTAAATGACAGCAATAATAATGATAATAAGGATAATTTCTGCAATTTGGAAGTGAATTTTTCTGAGTTCAGCTGTTCCCATAGGATTTTGTTTGCATGCAAATAAGATATAGAAAATAGGCCCATTCTGATTTTGAAAATGACCTGAAACTGAAGTAGATAGAACTCTGAGAATCTGATATCAGCCTAGGTAACCTAGTAATTTGAAGAAAACTAAAACATTGACAAATATTAGATTCATGATATTATTAGTAATATTTAAGTGCATAGTCCTTTATAATGGGAAGTCCTGTATATATTTCATCATAGATGAAGTAAAGGTGAGGTGAAAGAAAAAAGTACATCTCTATATAATTAAATGCACATACACACATAAATATGCATACACACATATAGACGTGTGTATATACATTTACACTTTTTTTCTCTTCCTTCAAATATATATGGAAGGGTGGGGTTTTTTTAGGATCTGAAAATTATGAGTTTTCTAAAAATGCCTTTGGGATCAGTTTTTTCTCGGTATGTGAAGACTAACTTTAGAATGATCCTTACACACTATATATCATTATTAAATAATTATATTTTAACCGATCTTTGGAATCAATGAGACCATTACTTCTGAAGAGACAAAACCAGATTTGGGCTTCACACAAGTCCTGAGCTGAACAGACTGTATCAGACCCCCTTTTTGTTGCTATCAAAAAGAAATGTATATTAGCTGGAATTTTGAGCCCTAATCTTGCTTCATGTCACTTGTCTTCAACTTCTATTGAAGTTAATGAGAGTTGAGGATACCCAGTACTTTGTAGGAACTGCTAGGCAGCTCATGGGAATGTGTTCTTTGTTAATTATATTTTCTTTGAACTTCAGCACTTAAAATTCCAGCCCCCCATCTTGTAAACATTTATGCATGAGAAYGATTTCTCACATGTGCACAGTAGAACTAAATTCAATGGAGCTATTCAAGTATCAGAGAGTTTGTAGAATCAGGCCCATCGTCTAAATATCTGCACGGATGGACACCAATGAAAGTTTTACCCTCATAATTTTAGCAATGCCATAGCAATTTCTGCCAATGCTTTTGTTACATTACAACTAAAAGGGTGCACTGAAGGCAGAGTAAAAATTCTGGCTATATGCATGCAGATTTTATTTGCATTATTGAGTTAAAACACATCCCTGTTTTGGATGAGGCTTGTCTTTTACGACCGTCTGACAGGAATAGATGCTCTTGAGGAAAGGCAGGAGTTTCTCCTTCCTTTCTTCGAGAAGGAAGACTCAAGGGAAGATAGGGTGAGGGAGAATGAGGCAGCCAGAGCCCAAAGCACTTGGCTAAACTGTTCTATACCTTTCCTGAGCGGTTATTTTATCTTTTAAAGCTTTCAAGTTTTAATCATTACCTTATGGGATATGGTAAGAAATTGTTACAAAAAATAACTGCATACAATAATCACAAAAGAAGTGCATTGAATTTGAATACAGATTCTTCCTACCAACTTCCTTTAAGACTTAAGGGAACAGCAATTTTCTGACAACACAATAATTACTATTTACTATTTAAATTGTGGAATAAAAATGCTGCTGTTAAGAGATGCTTTAAAAATTAGTCTTGGGACACAACCCAAGCTCACTGGTGGGGTAAATATATGATGGAAATTTTCAAGATGTCCAGTGAGACACTTCAATCTTTAAGGCCTACTCCAGGTCTCAGTGAGACCAGGGAAATGTATGCACTATTCGGTTCCCAGGTCCTCCTGGCAGCCATCCCACCATACTTTCAGCAACTCCTGATATTACTCAGGAAAGGTGTGATTTATACCCATGAAATGTTTGAAACCACAGTAAATCTGGAGTCGCCTCACAAATTTATCTGCAACCAAAGGCAGACCTCCAGAGAAGACAAGGCCTCAGGACAAAGTCCAGAAAGGCAATAAGGATGATAGATGTTGAAACACATTACTCTGGGACACTAAGTTTCATAGACTGCAGTCTGAAAACCCTTGCAGATCTTCTTTATTTTGCCTGCGGGAAGCTAGGTGCCTAAAAGTGAGCTCCAAACCAGCCTCAAAAACAGTGATCCACAGAAACGGGGTGAGGGGGACAAAACGGCAAGAAAGTGATTGTCATACACCTTGCCATGGGCATCAGGCTTCTGAATCCTGGCTCCAGGAGGTATGTCCAGGTACTCACTGTCCACAGACCAGTAAGCTACTCTGAAGACAGATTCAAGTCTCTTTTCTTTCAAGAAGTGAGCAACTCCTGTTTTCTTTTACAGTATCACTAGTTAAGGGTCTTCCTTTTCTTCAAAATCTTAGGCAGTCTAGATATAATGTGGAAGACATTTTTCTTTTTTCTTCTGATAAAGATGTCTCGAACTAGTTAAGATGAACTCACTGAAGAGTTATACCTGGGATACTTTTGTGAGGATTAGAGGAAAGGAGAGGGAAGGAATGTATACCTTGTACCATCTGTTTAAATTGTTCCAGTACACAGAAACTAAATAAAGAGATACTAGTTGAGAGACTAACACTAAACGAAAATACGTCATCCAGAGGGTAAAAGAAGATCCCTATTCAAAGATTGGTTGGTTGGGGTTTTTTATCCAGTAATTGCTTTATGTAGCGTACTTAATTCCATCCAAATCTAATTCTGTCTAATTTTTTTTCACATATAGTCCTTGGTAATTTAATCTGAATTTTATATAGGTAGCAAGTTATTAATATTAAATAATTTTATAAAAGCTAATTCCTATTCATAATGCTTATGTAAAAATTTAATAAAAAACTGGTAAACCTTACTTTTATCTTATATTTTAGAGAGTGTACATATTATTTCAATGCCATTTCATGGAATGGTAATACTGATACACATTAACATGTTACGTGTAGAGTGTAATGGGAAATGACGTATCCGAAGCAAAGGTAAAATTTCAAAGCATGCAGAGGAAACATCAGGTGAAAATAGCGTTTCTAATGAAAACTAGTGAGTGCTCCCTGAAGGTGTCATGGGTGCATACAATTTTTTCTCTTTCTCTTTTTCCAGCTATTTCAAAATACTATGTCTTTGAAGTTACTTTTGCAACTGATAAAAAGTTACTTCGAAATCTTTCTTCAACCATATTCCGTTCTTCTTCCAAAATTTTGGTTTTGAATGAACTGGACTTCACCATAGCTCAATATAGTCTTCCTGATGGAACCCAGATTCCATGGATACACTTTGTGGTGTATCTCAGCTGCTTGTATTCCTCATTGTCCAGACTGAGGACTAGCTCATAATGCAGAATATCTTTCTTTTATATCACCTGTCAAGGTTTTTTCCCCAGGAAAATCAAGCCTCTCAAGACAGTTAAGCTGTATGAAACCCAGGTATCATCCTGACACTGTGGCAAGATCGACCTGGGGCACAAACTTGGACCAAGTATCTGAGAAGCACTGTAAAGTTCAAACAGAGCCTGTGGGAGTCCATAAATGGCCATGTACTATTTATTGAGGCCAGTGAACTCTGAAGGGAGGGGTAAAATGGGGTGATTGTGTCTGGGTAGCAAAAACAATTTAAATTTCCTGGGAGACACTTCAGATATTCTAATTTAGCAACTACCTGCTCTTTCAGAATGATGTGGATACTTAGACAGAGAAAATAGCCTCATGAAAGCTGTTAACTGATTACCTTAATACATATAGATATAAATATAGTTGTAATAATTCATTCTTGGTGACCAGATGTGGGTGGAAGTGACCCACAACAGCCTTTTTGTGTCTTTCTGTGCTATGCCTCAAGTCACACATTTTATATAACTCCAGTACTAAGCCCAGCATTCCTGGTCAGAAATGTCAGTTGCTTCAACAAGTACATGTCTTTACCTTTCATCACCATGACTAACAGGGTATATTTTCATTAGCCCAGCTTACATCAAGAAGGTTCACAAAGCAATAAAAGAGTATCCAGTTCTGTGTAATAAACTTTGTACCTAGGCAGCAGGGTTTAAGGTTTAAGGTTGTGTGGCAAGTTTTGGAGTAAGGTAATAACATACACATCATCTTTTTGACTCTTTTGGATTCTCTTGAAGATGATAGGTGTAGCTGTAGTTGTCTAGCAAGTCAAAGGCAGCTTGGGATTGGAGGTAAGAGGTCAGAGCTGTACAGGGCAGTGTCAGAAATAAATTGTCTATAGCAGCCAAGCTCCTGTAGAATACATCAGTCATCAACTCCTGGTAATGTTTAAAGATTGAATTATTCCAGAAAAAATAAATTTCTTTGCCTATAGTTCAGCTTTTAGGTAGTTTTCTTGATATTCTTGACCTCACAACTCAAAGTTTTCTAGCCTGGGACAATAATTCCATCTTGGTGTGACTGCCACCTCAAATAAAATATGATAAGAGGGAATGGAGTTCTGCTTTTACCGCTGCAACTTCATTAAAATGTTCTAGAAGGGGATTTCATAAAACAAATCTCTTCACTGTGAACCACACATGGCCTCAAAATGGTAACTAATGATTAGAGGAGTCAGCCATGAGCTCCAATGTGGATGTTACTTTATCTTGCTAGACACCATACAGTGCTTCCAGCCTGGCCACCTTGCATGAGATGTGGAAAATGTCAAAGTAACCTCACTGTAATTGCGATCAATGACAACATTTCTCAACCTGGATCAAAGAGAGAGACCAGAAGAGGATGCTTTGCTTATGAACCATTCCCATATCTCAGAATACAATTAGACTATATACGCAAAAGCTCTATGGCTCTTGCTCATGGTGACTGCTTCCGGATAGTTCCCACTGATTTTCTCTCTGCAGCTATATGCAAGAGTGTTGCTGCCTGTTGCCACTTGTTCACACAGTGCCCCTTTGGCCTAGATCCCTGTAGTCATCCTCTTTCTCACCCTTACTCTACTTTACACTGAGCACATGTTAGTCTGGTTACATACCCTTTCCAGAATGGGACATATTATAGACACATCCATCTTGCAATAGAAATTCTGTCAGTGTTCATTTAGCCATGGTTACACAGTAGGTAGGATATAGCACTTGAAGGAGAAGTCTCTTGTATAGTCAAAGTCTGTATAATTAATACCCTTAACGATATGAATTTAATGGAGAAGCGAGAATACTCTTGGAGTACTGGGTCCAGTTGTGGGCTTCCCAGTACAAGAAAGATACACAGCTACTGGGGAGATCACAGAGTATGATGTTTAAGGAACATGAACATCTGTCATGTGATGAAAGACTGAAGGAACTGGGACTGTTCAGCCTGGAGCAGAGAAAGCTCTGGGTAATTTCATGAATGTGTAGAAATATCTGAAGGGAAGGTGTAAAGAAGTCAGAGCCAGGCTCTCTTCAGTGGTTCCCAGTGTCAGGACAACAGGCAAAGAAGAAAAACTGAAACACAGGAGATTCCATCTGAACATCAGAAAACACTTTTTCACTGTGGGGTGACTGAGCACTGGTACAGATTACCCAGAGAGGCTGTGGAGTTTGCATCCCTGTAGATATTCAAAAGCCATCTGGACATGGTCCTTCACAACTTACTCAGGTGTTCCTCCTGGAGCAGGAGGAGCTAGGACAAGATGACCTCCAGAGGTCCCCTTCCAGCCTCAACCATTCTGTGGTTCTGTGATTCTGAGAAAAGTAAAGAACCATATTTTAACTGCACAAAATTCCTCAAAAAGATTTGGGAAACAATACAATTAGAAAGGAAGTACAGATAAGTGTGTTTGACTTAACTGTTGAAAGCCTGAAAAGTGAATCAAACCTTGAATAGCATATTGACTGCCAACAGGGTTAGAAAGGCAAACATTGACATCAGCAGACTGAATATATCTTGAGGCTGTCCCTCTCTATGTGCTCACATCTGAGTCTGTGCACTAACTCTCTGTGACTGCTTTGTGGCAGAGCAAAAGAGTAATTGACATTCTAGTTAACATGGGCTGAAAAATGACCTCGATTCTTCATTTTGTCCATGGCTTAGAAAGGTATGAGGGTTAAAGAAGGTCACTTGATTCAAAATCTGCCAATATTGCATCCTAACAAACACCAACAAAATGACTGCAATACCTTAATTGTTGTGGTGTTTACTAGTGAATTCATTGAATTAAGTGAATTCATAGTCCAGTGTTAAAAGAACTGGATTCAGTTTTCAGACATAAACACATTCCCTGTATATTTTMATTTTAAACCCTATTTAACATTATGCATTTTCAAACATCTATTCTGGACAATGCCCTGGCAAAGAAGACATAGTTTTGATGGCAATATGCCTAGTTTTTGTGGTGCTGTGGTGTGACAGACTGGCATTTCTCTGTCAGTCTCATTTATATCTAAAAAAGGAGTGGGTTTTGAGTCAAACATGGAAGTGAAAGATAGCATCTGTAGAGTAGGGCTGGTTTTATTTTTGCTGTGCTTGAATTCAAGTTATTACATGTCTCCCAGACTTTAGTATCCAGAGAATATTTACACTGACCACATGTAAACACTTAAAGAAAGAGGTAGAAATACACTATTTGTTGTGTAGGTGGCTAGTGAGACTTCAGATAACTGGGAAACCCAGTCAGAAGTGAGAAGTTGAATGCTTTTGCTAAAACAGTCACTATACAAATAGTCAACAGTATTGACCTTTAAATTATCACAGTTAGGAAATCTGTGCACATTCCAGTGTATCAGCTTAAATTTGTTCAATTTACTGTAGATTTCCTTCCACCACTGAAAGGGAGAAATCTCATTGTTGTTAAGAGAAGATGTCATTCTGACACAAAATTTTGCAACAAAGAACAGCATTTCTGGAAAAATCTTCTGCTGTGGAACTGTGTTGAAAATTTTGAAAAAACTAAATCCATACAAGAAAAAAACATTAGAACTCATTCTTATCTACATATTACTTGTTTTCTATTACATTTAAAATTTCAAGAAATACTGTATTTTTTGAAATGAAGTGCACATGGCATGTGCCATTTAACTTGGTATTGAATGTGTAAACCTGATTGGCTTCAGAACAAAAAAGTGGAGTTACTCTGAGCTTGTTAAACATGAACCTCGTAGAAAAAAATGAATTGGTTTATACGTTACTAGGAGGGAAATAAAAGCTACCTGAGAAACAAAAAAAGAGACTGTAGAAAGCATCCAAATCTTGAATGTTCGTACTATAGAAGGTTTAGAAAACTAGCTTGGTAAGGAACTGGTTTGAAAAGAAATGATGAACGAGTATTAGGAGTATTTATAGAGTTAAAATTGAAAAACTAACAAGTCTACAAATATCCACAGTAGTTAAAAGAAGCAAAGCTTCTTAATGTGATTTGACAGCAGTGAATGACTACAGAAAAAGCTTGGAATCTGTCTCCAAATCCCGGCTGTGCGTTAAATCAGGCACACTGGGAAGACCCAGAGGCAAGAAGTGTAGATGGAAAAGAATTGACTGGAGGAATAGAAGGGGTGGATGTTTTGTGCATTTGCTGCCTAGAGTGGATGATTAGCATAATTAATCTATACTCTGCACTGGCCCAGAGGGGGAGTGATTCCTTGATGCACCTGGTGAATAGAGTGATTGAGTAAACTAAAGGAGGGAATTCCTAATGCAGCTATATTACAGCCTTTGTGAGTAGCAAGCAGGTGCTTTCAACTCATCATAGCTGCCTATGTCTTGGGGAGAAGACAGGAATATGATTTGACTGCTTATGGCCTGACCCATGTCCTGCAGAGCTTATACATGGGAATGCAATGACTGCATGAAGTGGAGAGAGACAGGCTGCCTGATGGTGAAACTGGTGGAAATCAGTAGCTGATCAGTGTCTTCCTGCAAAAGTATGTTGTATAGCTACTGGGCATGGAGGAATCTGTTAGTTTAGCCTTTCCCTGCTTCATCTTCTCCCCTTCCCCCCCATCTTCTTCCATTTTAAAAGCAAACTCCCTAAAGAGCTGTGTGTGGCGTCGGCCATTAAAACCCAAGGACTAATTTTAAATACCAATGTCTTAGCAAAAAAATGTGCAAGTGATTAGTACTGGAACTTACTCAAGAAGCTGTATCAAAAGGCCATTTCTTTGTATTTTTATAGAAGTCCTTCTTCATACAGGTTAAGAACTTAAAAATTCTGGCAGCTGTGGAACTTCAGGAAAACCTCTATTTTAAGGTTTTCAAAAATAAACAATGAATTACAAAAACTACATGAGGCAAGATACTATATTATTATACAGAATAAAAGGTGTGTGGTTTTTTGTTGGTGTTTTTTTTTCTTTTTTGAGACTTTTTGTTGTGAACATCAAAGAACCTTTCTGGATTTCCATTGTAAAACTTTTAAATACAGAAATAAAAATAAGAAAGGGGGGAAAAAAATCCCAAGTTAAACCAGCTATTACTTTACTTTCTCAAACTTGAAGTTTATGTACATGTGGAAGGAAAGGCTGGGGAAGATTAACAGTGCCAAGAAAATAGTGAATAAAAAGCAAGACATCTCCTTCAAAAGCTTTATTCAAAGGCAGTGGTTGAAATACATGTCTAGTTTACAGARAATAAAGTTAGTTCCTGAAGTGATATACAATTGCAGATTGTAATTGATTTTGATTGACTGATTTTGATAACTTGCAGAATTACTTTAGTGGTGTTCGTATGCTACTGCACTGTCTATGGATTTAGAGGACCAGTCCATAAAAAATAAGGGAAGTTTAAGGCAAGATGAATAGTGAGACTCAGGCAAGTGTACTAATTTGGGCATGAAATATTCACTTTTATGCATGCAATTTCATTCATTTATGCATTTGTTTTCCACAATATCCTCTTGCTCTTTTAGCAGTAGGATAGAAAATGTATTTAATGTGGGTTAGTATGAAGGGAGATTTCAGAAGAATTAGAACTTTGATTTGGCACTAGCATAGAGTAGAATGAGAAATAAGAACTCAAAAAAGGGAGATAAAGGATATTGTACTGAAGAATGCAAAAGAAACAGCAGCAAATAATCAGAAGTGAAAGACAAGGTTAAATGGTGTTAGGAAAGAGAGTGTCTCAGTATTCAATATCTTTACTAAGTAAGTTGTTGAACACTTGGCTTCCCTTGAAAAATCTCTTGCTTGTGTCATCAACAAGTTAATGCCTGGTGGTATCCATGACTTTATTTTTTACCGTAACTATCAGAGCATCACTGCTGAAAATATTTATTGCTAAATTGTAACTAATCAACTTACTAGTTGCATTATTGTACAGATATAAAATAACAAACGACTAATGTCATTGCCTTAAAACTTTTTCAAAGGGACACATTTTATAATAAGGTTTAGCAAACTAATCGGAGAAATGTTGTGACAAACTTCAAGATGAATAGCAGAGCATAAATGTCGTGGTTTAAACCCAGTCGGCAACTAAGCATCACACAACCACTCGGTCACTCCCCGTCGGTGGGATGGGGCAGAGAATCAGAAGGGCAAAAGTGAGAAAACTCGTGGGTTGAGATAAAGACAGTTTAATAGGGAAAGCAAAAGCCACACACACAAGCGAAGCAAAACAAGGAATTCATTCACTCCTTCCCATGGGCAGGCAGGTGTTCAGCCATCTCCAGGAAAGCAGGGCTCCATCATGCGTAATGCTTACTTGGGAAGGCAAAAGGCCATAATTCCAAATGTCCCCCCCTTCCTTCTTCTTCCCCAAGCTTTATATGCTGAGCATGTCATATGGTATGGAATATCCCTTTGATCAGTTGGGGTCAGCTGTCCCAGCTGTGTCCCCTCCCAGCTTCTTGTGCACCCCCAGCCTACTCGCTGGTGGGGTGAGAAGCAGCAAAGGCCTTGACTGTGTAAACACTGCTCAACAATAACAAAACCATGTCTGTATTATCAACACTGTTTTCAGCACAGATCCAAAACATAGCCCCATACTAGCTACTATAAAGAAAAATTAACTCTATCCCAGCCAAAATCAGCACAATAAGCTAAATCTATTCTTCATTATGTGATTCTCTTGAAAGTCTGTTTTGGATAATCTTTGCAGCAAAGCTACCATATGGTGCCTAATGATACTCTAACTCTGTTGTGTCTGGCTTTGCTGCAATAATAAACCTACTGATGTGAACATTCTCAAAGTCTTCACCTTCTTCCCTCTGTTCACTCCCTTTTCAAATGCATCTAAATTGTCTTCTGTAATTAAGCTGCACTAAGAATTTGGATTTTAGAATTTTTCCCTTAAATATTCAGAAGTCTGGTTTTCAGAATCACAGAGTATTCAAGCATAAATCAAGTCAGTAGGTGTTGTAGATATACAGCTCCATGGATTTAAGTCTCAGTTTTAAGTACATGATAGAAAAGGTCACTTTCCCCTTCAGCTTAAGAAAGAATTAAATATAATTTGAGGAAATTCCACTAGAAAGGAAAAACACCTCTGTTAAATCTAGGAACAACCGCTTAAATATATTCTTTCCATTAGCTACACTGGTCATGGCACAACAGAAAAGGTATGTAATTTCTTTAACTAGAGGGCAGACATCCTTTTATTTTATTGGGAGCTTGGTTTATTTTTTGTAATCTCAATACTTAAAGGGTTATGGAAGAATGCATTTGTGAGTCTGAGTTAGATGTATAGCTTTCACATCTAGCAAAGATATTTCCATTCTAAGTTGTCAAGGAATTTGGTGGAGGAGATAAAGAGAGCATACATGAAGAACACTTATCTGACCTAAAGAAGGATAAAGCTTATCTGTTTCATTTCCAGCCAGCAACTGATCTTGAGTTTGGGAGGTGACACAGTTGTGTACTAATAGGGCATTTATTTCATTGATATAACTTACTATGTCTTGACAGATCTTTCTTTTCAGTCCTAGTGTCTGTATCCCACAGAAAATCTTCCGGTACCTTTGGATGGAAGAACTGTATGCTGTTCATGCTATTTTACCTTTTCTTCTTTTGTTTTGAAGGATTATATTTCTCAAGCAAGTGAAAAATTGATAAGAATGAAGGGGTTGCATTCTGGTATGAGTAGTTATCAAACACATAGTAATTTCTGCACCTCTCTTACATTACAGAAAAAATTATGTACATGTTAATTATATAGTTAAAAGTCAGAGTAGAGCTCACAACCTAGGAATACTGCTGGTGTACTCCCACAGTATTGTGACATAATTGATCAAAATAATGCTTAGGGTCCTCTCATTATGGATTCATTTGGTATTCATTAGGGTATCACTGATCATAATGATTTCATTTGGTATTCAGATATGTCATATGTTTCTCCATAGGTGTTCATGGACACTTAAAATAAATTGCTTCTTTCCTCTCTTGAACTCTTTGATGACATGTTAATGCAAAATTCATTTGCACTAACACAGTCTCTCCCAGCCCACCTGGCACCACAGGGACAGATCTTCTATAGCATCTGCATTAGTAAAATAAAGACTTTCCCCTCCTGAAAAAATTGAAGGTTGTACTATTTAAAAAACATACACAAAGATATACAATATAAGAACAATTTTATTTTTCTATTTAAATAGCAAAGGTGTGAAAGAATTTGGAATTTTAAAACACACAGAGAAAATGCTAACTTTCCAAAACTGCCTTTAAGAAATAACTATATGTCAGAGGGCACCTACGGTTAAGACATATTAGAAGAAGAACATTTTGGATTAAAAAAAACAGAATCAGAATTAGACTATCTATTAGACTATCTGGCAGCTTAGACTATCTTTGACTTCAGCAAAAATCTGTTGTTACTTTTCTTTGTCTCCATTTACAAAACCTAAAGGACTTGACATGAAGTGAACTTCAGCATTTATGCATACCCTCCTGCCTGCCCTTCTCCTGGATTTATATAGATCTAAGGTAGAATAAGCAGAGCTTGATGGCCTATTAGGAACACTGATTTCTGTGTCAGAATGCAGCATATTCCTGTCAGTATTGCTTTGCCGTTGCTGAAACTAAACTTTCAGGGCTGGATAGGTGACAGAAGGTTGCCTTTTTTGTCTTGTTGATTCTGGTTTGAGAAAGTAAACTGAAAGTCCTAGTTGCTTCTGATATTTCCTGGGTAAGGAAAAAAAAAGAATTGACTAGGCTCAGTATTTTCATTCTTCTATGTTCAGCGAAGTTACCTGGAGGTGCTGTACATTTAAAAGGAAATGTAGACGTATTTTCTGTACTTCCAAAAAGATTGTCTCTGATGAGTCTGTTGTAGTCATGCTTCCCAGTGCCTAAAAGTAGCTGCACAAAGAAAGCCTTCCTTAAGGTAGGTTGAGCATTCAACACAGTCAAAATTCTCCACACTGTAAGTTCTTCAGTATATAAAAGATAAATTCACTTTCATTCTCATAGTTTAGCTTCTTAAAAATAAAGCAATGTCTTGAATGTCAATGATACAAACT
This sequence comes from Oceanodroma leucorhoa, assembly GCA_030449065.1. Lineage (NCBI taxonomy): Eukaryota > Metazoa > Chordata > Aves > Procellariiformes > Oceanodroma > Oceanodroma leucorhoa. The sequence goes on from JASVER010000081.1 coordinate 3,628,260, forward strand.
GAAATGCAAATCTCAGGAGGCAAATGCTTTCAAGCCAAAAGGGAACTGCATTGTAAAGCTACAATATTTTGCTTGATCTTTCAAATATCTCTGCCCTTTTTTCAAGTGCCTCATGTGGCTTGAATGCAGATTCAGGCTACATCTTTCTGTTTCTTAAACCATTGACCCTTTTAAAATAGTTATTATTGTAACAGGTTCTTTAGTTGGACTTAGTAACATTTCCTTTCTTCTAGCACTACTAATAAAAAGAAAATAGTAGTATGTAGGAAATGTGTTTTCCCTTCATTGAAGAAGAATTTTGCAATTTCTTGTATGTTCCTGAAGAAATAATTCTTGAATTGCAAGATATAATTAGAATGCACTTTCAAACCTAGTTGTTAGGCAGCGCTGAATTAACAGGTCCCACAGGAAAGTCCTTTGTGAATCCCAAAAATCTCACCAGATCTTCCTTTTTTCCCCCATGTCTTTCTGAATAAACTTTCTGTCTTTTTTTTTTTGTCTTTTTATTCCTTTTTTTTTTTTCTTTTCCCAAAAAGCAAATTACTTAAGTTAGACTCCTAAGTCCATGTTCAAATGACTAAAATGGCTTCATTATTAAAATTGCTGAATGGTGAGCACCAGCATTAATATAAATCTATTTAGCATATTTTATTCTTAATCTTAAGAAATTTCCTATTCTTTCTAAACAATCTATCTGTCTATGAAGGGACCATCCCTAGTATTAAATTTTGACTTCAGCCTGAATGCTGACTCTTCTTGAAAGTTAAGTCATTTGAGTTATTAAATAGAGTTCTGGTCCCTGCTTCTCAAAATGGTGGCGAACTTGGGCACTTCAGAGCCAACCAGATAAAAGACAATGATTTTAATTTTTTAAAGTTTTTGTCCTGTAAATGATTTAGCCTGTTAATTCTAGCTAATCTAGCCAGCCCAGTGACAGGGTAACACTAGCTCCAGACACACCTTAAATTATTTGCCTGTAACTTTCAAAAGAACTAAGGGACTTAGGCAAGAAGACTTCATTAAAAAACTAGAATGTTGTTGCACTGATTACATGGCCTAGAACAATAACTGCATAGACTTATCCTAGGCTACTAGGAAATAGTCCCATACAATGAATCTGCTTTTGTGCATTTAGTTAGTATTAAATGCAGCTATTACATAGGGGCTTACCTGCAGACCCGATACACTCTATTCTGAGTGCAGTCTTAAAGGGGAACCATTTTAGGTTTAAGGCTTACAAACTGAGCTAGTACTGACATCATGCACTATCAACTCCGTCTGCTGCTATAAAAGATCTGAAATCATCTGTTTAATCTGTCTAAAGATGGGTTCTGACTCTGGGGGGGTTAAAGCAATTTATACAGTACTGTTTTCTGACTTTTCGTTATGCTCTTGAATCCCCCTCGCGTATCTTGGTGTTTCAATCTGCCTGAGTCTGTGCAATGTTTAAATTGCCTTTGACCTTTGAGCAACTTATCAAAGCAAATGAATTCCAAAGGGAACATCAAATCCGACTGGGAGATTTGCTGTTTCTCTGGGAAACTCCAAACCCAGAGCCCTAAAGTTCATGTACCCTCACAGAGCTTAACAGTTGTGGTGGCTTGGAGAATATGATGGCAAAAGGCCTGTGGAAGTAAGGGGTTTTGTGTGGTCCCAGAAGAATGAAGTTAAATTCAAATACTTCTAATTGTTCCCCAGAAGCAGATAGTCATAAAGAAAGTGAGGTTGGAAGGGACCTCTAGAGGTCGTTTTGTATAACCTCCCACTCAGATCAAGGCCAGCTGAGATCTGACTGTTCAGGGCCCTACGTAATTGCCAATAAAATAACCAGAAAGAACCTCATGAACCCATAGGGCTTCATGGAGTGCTTTTCTCTACCTCAGCTGTCCTAAAATCAAGTTGTGATTTTTTTGAATGATAAAAAACCTTATCGTCCTTCCACTCATACATAAATACTGCACCTGTAACAGACAAAAGAATACAAAAATTAACCAGCACAAACTCAAAGATACCGAAGAATGCTGCAAAGTGTTCAAAGACAGTCCATTTATGACAAATAATTACACATGGGTTGTTTGTCTTTATTGTTAAGATTACCTTCCTTCTTCCCTTCACACAGACTGTGTGCTATATTTGTTTGGATAGTAGAGTTAGAATAAGGCTATTTGTACAATTCCTTGTCTTAAGCACTGAAAATTTTCGCTCCATTAATGTTTTATTTTTCAGAAAGCTTTGTTTTTTTGTGCATGCTTTAGAAAAACTTTTCCTTCTAATTCTTGTGCAGAAATACTTCATGTAAAATGGACAATTCCTCTTTCTAGAAATTGAAACAAATAAAAAGCCTTTAAGGCATTTCTGCAATCCTGCTCCCTAATACTGAATATTTGAATTAGAATAATAACTAGAACCTCTAAAAAAATGAAAATATTTTAAATACCAGTCTATGATGATGTATTAGTATTTTTCTTATCGTTAAACTTATCACTTTTTCTTTTTTACAATAACTTTCTTACTTCAACACTGCTTTTGTATACCAGCTTGATACAAAAATATGTTAACTGTAAAGGCTTTAAATAAGTTTTTCTCAGAGTTTTTTGAAGTGTTTTTAACTTTATCTTTATTTTTCTTATTTTGCCTGGTCCAAAAACATAAATTTTGAGTCACGTTTAACCTGAAGGTGTCTTTATTGCTGTTAAATTTGAATATTTTTAAAGGCAATTCTGATGAAGAGTCACCATATCTATTTACTGGGGTCTGCTGTTGCGTGACACCTTGAAAACAGAACTCAGTATCATCTGGGATATCATGTTAAAATTAGAAGAGAGTTCTCCTCTGCCTTCTGCTTTTTGCACAGGTCCTAAGTTGGCAACAAATTAGCAACTTAAGTAAAAAAGTTTAGGAGTAATAATAATGAAAGGAGATAGTAGATAATGAACTCTAAAAGAAACAAAACTGCAGCAGTTTTGCCTCCTGCATCCTGGTGAATATTGCCTGAAATCATAGCTGTGGGAGAGAAAAATTCCCTATGGGAACATTGTTCTCTCCTCAGAAGCAGAGCTCCCATGAGTCAGAAATCCCACAAAAATAATTTATTTGAATAAGAGAAGGAGAGGGAGAAATAGGGAGAGTCCTATGGTAATGACTATATTGCATTTCCTTTTCCCACTGAGGACAGACAGGGTTGAAAGAGAACCTCAAGTTAGCAGCCTGATTTGAAGAACATAGGGAGTCTGAGGTTGAACTTGGATCTGAATTACAATCTGTGATGTTTTGTCTTCTCTGATATTTCAGCCAGTTCATCCTAATGATACAGTCTCATTTCTTTTTCCCACTCTGCTGCCATCTTCACCAAGTTTCGTTTGGGATAAGCAGAAAGCTAAAATCGAAGGGTTGCATTTATAGAAAAAGGATTCCTTAGTCCTCCTACCTGATGCTTACATCAACAATAGCTACTGGGTGACCACAGTGTGACCACAAGGCCTACTGGAGAACACAGTGATGTTTCACTTAATTCTGCTCATTATTTCTTCCTATTATGACTCCAGGACATAACAGACAGCTGTGCATGACTCCATACTGGGGTAAACACAACCACTCTGATACTTGCATCCAAAAACTTTACTCCCTTTTTTCTCTGTAATACCAGGAGACTTCATTCTGAAAAAACCCATGGAGGTCCCAGTATTGATGGTTGTTCAGCACCTCCTAAAATTTTTTGCACTTTTACAGAAATCATCCCTTGAAGGGAAGAGAACACATAGGCACAATATAAGTAGGTGCAAAGGGATTTAACTTTTCCTTAACTGAAGTCCTGCCAGGTGACCACTGACACTCAATGCTGTAATTCCCTGGTGGGAAGAAACCAAGCATCTAATTGAGAGTGATAATTGCTAAATATTGGTGTCAAAGATGGCAATTCAGTCTCTGTGAAGGAATTCAGTCTAAATTTGTATTTCACTCAGAATACAACCATTTTTAGCTTACATCTTTCTGAATAGCAGTACGCATGTTGATCCACTGAGAATTGCTACAGAGGGTATATGCTGTGGTTACACTTCATATTCTTCTGGGTTTGTGGAGTTCCCACTTAGTATGATGTTCAAAAAGAATTCCATATGTAGATATAGACATCCATCCACAGTGCTGCCACCTGTCCACACCACTTCTGAAACACCCACTGAAATAATATTAATTGTAATACATAAGTGGGGTGAAAACCTGCTAGGCTCCAGGATAAATATGCTGCTTGTGCTATCAGAGCATATATTAATACAAATCAGTAATTTGCATGTTTAATAATTGAGCAATATCTGGCATTACTTATACTAGAGCTCATRGAGTCTAATAATTATTATCACATAAGTACGACAATACATGCACTGTGGTCTAAGCAATAGCCAGATATCAGCTGAAGGTCTGTTTACCCCAAAGATGCAGTCAGTCACTTATTTCCTCTGTTTTTAGCTTGTGTGGCTACCTCACTGTCAGAAATGTCTTTATATGGCCTTTTTTTTAATTATTTTTTAAATTTTAAAATCCTTAGGACAATGAAAATAATTTGTTGTATTAAAATATTGGTCTAGGGTTAAATGTCTCGTCAATCACCTAGAGACAAAGAGGCCTTTATGCAAACGTCCAACAGCACGTAGCTTATGACCTCTGGAAAATCCAAATGCTTCCCTAATAATGAAATCAATTACTGGCTTTGTGGAGCTGAGATATTATCTTCTTTTAGTAATCCATGCTAGTTTGCTGGCATTCCCTGTAATAAGTAATCAAAACTATATCCTTCCACACCTGCCTTTTTAACCTTGTAACTAACTAAACCATTATAGACACAAGGGGAAAGGAAAGCGAGAAGTCCAAAGCTGCTACAAGGTCAGGGATCACATAAGCAGAAGCAGCTTGTTAACAGCATTCTCAAAGGGAAGCAAGTCACTAACAAATTATTTGTGCACCAGTGAATTAGAGACACATGGTTTGTATACATCTGTTTGTCAAAGACCCTAGAAACTGCGTCAGTAATGTTGATGCTATAGGAGGCTATAAAAGAACAGACAGTTTAACAAAGGTTAGGAACAGCTTTGGCATATTCATTCCTTTGATGCAGCTTTTCTTTCTGAAAATAATGAGTTGTTGCTGTGACCCCAAAGTGCCAGAAAGCAGTCAACTGGGTGAATAAACGTCGGTGTCATACCTTCAATCATGAATTTGAACCAGATTTTGTTTTCTTTAATCATGGTATCATGGCTGGATCCACACGTACAGCAGGAGTAATCATACTCCAGCCCATTCTAGGAATAGATCTAGGAACAGATCAAGCTACAATACGCAAAGCTCTTCCAGTGCTTTCTAAGTTGTAGGGGCTTTTTTCAGACAGAGAGGCTCTGTTTTTCATAGATCCACAGACCTTGTGAGCACATACCTGATGCTATGTGTCTGTATAAATGTTGAATTTCAGGCAGGAATAGTGTATATATATTCTCTGTTCTTAGCAAACAGAAATTTTTAACACTGACTGGAACTAAGGGTATACAGATTCAACTAATTTTTTTCTCCATCTTCTGTGGGCCTGTTTCCTAATATGGTATTGTATGGTTTTGTCTCATGCACAGTCGTGCTTTCAACTTACATTTACTGTCTGAAATATGGCTGAGGGATTAGCTGCACTGTTAGCACTCTACTGCAGCTGTGGTATTTTAAATCACTGCAGGGCTGGTCAAACAGATGAAGATATGCGCATGTGCACACACATACACATGCAATAGAAAATGCTCTTTTTGATGGGTGAGAAAACAGAGAGACAGATAGTGTCCCTGTCATCTTTTACTAATTGGCTCATTACTGTACTAATACAAAATGGTAATTTAAAAAAAATGTTCCCAGTTTGTGTTTCTTTTGACTTTCTGGGTTGTCTCCTTTTCTTGAGTCATAAGTAACTATTCCCAACTCCTCTGTGATTTTTTAGGATATGACTTATTAAAAATATTTATATTGTCTTTCCTTATAAACAAATATTACCAAGCTTATGTTAATTAGCTGATATTAGGGTAATACTGAGTGATTTTCCAACAATGTTTCAATATTGCTCAGTAATAAATTTTAATAAGGGTTTATGACAATCTACGACCTCAAAAATAGGGTATTAAAAAGAGGGAAATGATTTGTGCAGCAAATCATGCAAATTCCCTCTTGCTTTCATTCTAAAATCCAAAGCTGAGTATGCACAACTTTTCCAAAAGTAATTATTCACTCAGAGACTTTCATCACCTAAACAGGGATTTAATTGGCAAAAACAGGCCCTTTTCTAGCATCAGTGAGCACTTTGCTATTTTTCTTTAAATCTGCATGTTGKTTTTTTCTAATAATTTTTTCCAAACAGCTTCTTAACAAGTATTCAACTCTTCTTAGTGGGTAGAAGGCAAATTCCTTTTGGGCAAGTATGTATGTGAGTGAATGTAAGTGCAATCTGAGCATCTGTGTACCAGATCCAACTGTTTAACAGATGAGAGGTTTCTAGATCTCTTGCTGTGCTAGACAAGCTGACCCATGGGAACAGGAAACTTTTCCCACGAGACATGTGCATATGCAGCCTTCCTCAGCAGGTTTCCTTAAACATGTTTTGCACTCTTAAAAAAACCCAGTATGTTTTCTCTTTTCCGGCTGGCATGGAACAAGATTTACCTGGAGCTGGGTGTTCAGGAGAGAGAAGTTAAGTGGTGGCTATAATCCAAACCCAGATGATTACCTTCAGAATAGCTGATGAACTGAGACATAAGAATGTGGAAACATTTGGTTTTGGAGAGAATATTTCCATCTTACCTTTCTCAAGTGAGCTTCCTTTTATCACTAATACCACTGGAGGATAGTATGATAGTGCTCTACTCTACAGACAGGAATAAATAAGACTGTCGGACATTTGCCTGAAGGACATTTCCTAGACATGTTGGGTCCAACAAGTCCATCTGTTCATGCACTTCAAATAATTGTCCAAGCTGTTTGAGCTGTTTGCTCAAGGACAACATTAGTGATCCTGATTGTCCCTAGGCAACAAGGTAAAAAATGGATGGTCAGCATTTCTGCCTTAAGAAAGCTGTATTTTTCTGTATGTAGACTCTGGCTTTGGTTCAGCTCCTTTCCACCGAGACACATCCAAGACACAAAGCAAGAATACTGAAGTAGACTGATAAGAAAGTTTCAAGTTATAGATAGAACAAAAAATGGTTAGAATCATAGAATCATTAAGGTTGGAAAAGACCACTAAGATCATCAAGTCCAACCATCAACCCAGTACCCATGCCCACTAAACCATGTCCCGAAGCGCCACATCCACACGTTTTTTGAACGCCTCCAGGGATGGTGACTCCACCACTTCCCTGGGCAGCCTGTTCCAATGCCTGACTACCCTTTCGGTGAAGAAATTTTTCCTTACATCCAATCTAAACCTCCCCTGGCGTAACTTGAGGCCATTTCCTCTCGTCCTATCACTTGTTACTTGGGAGAAGAGACCAACACCCATCTCTCTACAGCCTCCTTTCAGGTAGTTGTAGAGAGCGATAAGGTCTCCCCTCAGCCTCCTCTTCTCCAGGCTAAACAACCCCAGCTCCCTCAGCCGCTCCTCATAAGACCTGTTCTCCAGACCCTTCACCAGCCTCGTCGCCTTTCTCTGGACATGCTCCAGCACCTCAATGTCCTTCTTGTAGTGAGGGGCCCAAAACTGAACACAGGATTTGAGGTGCGGCCTCACCAGTGCCGAGTACAGGGGCACAATCACCTCCCTCCGCCTGCTGGCCACACTATTCCTGATACAGGCCAGGATGCCGTTGGCCTTCTTGGCCACCTGGGCACATTGCCGGCTCATGTTCAGCCAGCTGTTGACCAGCACCCCCAGGACCTTTTCCTCTGGGCAGCTTTCCAGCCACTCTTCCCCAAGCCTGTAGCGTTGCCTGGGGTTGTTGTGACCCAAGGGCAGGACCCGGCACTTGGTCTTGTTGAACCTCATGCAATTGGCCTCGGCCCATCGATCCAGCCTGTCCAGATCCCTCTGCAGAGCCTTCCTACCCTCAGGCAGATCAACACTCCCGCCCAACTTGGTGTCATCTGCAAATTTACTGAGGGTGCACTCGATCCCCTCGTCCAGATCATTGATAAAGATGTTAAACAAGACGGGCCCCAAAACTGAGCCTTGGGGAACACCACTCGTGACCGGCCGCCAACTGGATTTGACTCCATTCACCACAACTCTCTGGGCTCGGCCGTCCAGACAGTTTTTTACCTAGTGAAGTGTACACCTGTCCAAGCCATGAGCCACCAGCTTCTCCAGGAGAATGCTGTGGGAGACAGTATCAAAGGCTTTGCTGAAGTCCAGGTAAACCAAATCCACAGCCTTCCCCTCATCCACTAGGTGGGTGACCTGGTCATAGAAGGAGATCAGGTTGGTCAAGCAGGACCTGCCTTTCAAGAACCCGTGCTGGCTGGGTCCGATCCCCCAGTTGTCCTGCACCTGCCTTGTGAGCGCCCTCAAGATGAACCGCTCCATGATCTTCCCTGGCACCGAGGTCAGGCTGACAGGCCTGTAGTTCCCCGGATCCTTCCTCTGGCCCTTCTTGTAGATGGGCGTCACATTGGCAAGCTTCCAGTCATCCGGGACCTCAGCTGTTAACCAGGACTGGTGATAAATGATGGAGAGTGGCTTGGCAAGCTCCTCCGCCAGCTCCCTCAGTACTCTCGGGTGGATCCCATCCGGCCCCATAGACTTGGTTTTCCCATCCTGTAAAATATGCAGGCTTTGGAGGGAAAAAAAACCCCACAGACCAACAAAAATATGCTTGCATTTAACACTAAAGGTAAGACAAGAGTATTGTAATTCAGTGTGGTTTTTTTTTTCTTCTTTTTAAATAGAGAAGAAGATATAGCAATGCATCAGAATGCACAGGATTTATTAGCATTGCATAATTGTGCTCAGGGAGTTGCTCAGCTCAAGCTGGTACGTTTTCATGGAACTCCACTGCTCTATGTAGTCTTACTGGTAGGGTTGCTCCACGTTTACCTTAATGTATGTTTTTGCATAAGAGGTGAATAATTTGGTAACAGAATATGACTTACCCATGGTGTGGAAGACAGGGTCTTACTCTAATAGGGTAGAGTAAGTAGCTGACCTGATGTTCCCACAGATCCCAAGGCAGCTCTTAAGCTGTTCTAGGGAAAAGGAAAGCTGGCCGCTCTTTTTGATTAAAATTTCCACTGCTTACTTGATAAACTTATGACTGCAACTATCATATAATTACAAAATATGGTGCTAGTGCATCAAATTTTTCTGATGAAGTTACATTACAAAAATTTTTCTAACTTCATGGAAGATAAATTGCGTTGCTGAAAGCTCAAGACAATTCTCCAGTGACATTGAATGCTTGCTCAAATGCACTGTGTGTGAATGTAGTAATGGTGAACTAAATCCATTGAGAGATTTAGGTGATTTTTGGGGAAGTAAAAGAAGATTCTTCATGTGTTCTTATTCCTCATGCATTTATTTCTTCTTTTGACTGGTTTCCATGGATAGAATATTCCATATTTTTGGCAATCAATTTGTCTTTGAGATGACTGCTTTTTTTAAAGTACTTGGAACATTTTTTAAGAAATAGAAGTTTATATTTGCAGGCCTACAGAGTTTTGCTACAGCATACATGGGTAAAAGTTGATGGAAGTCAGGTGAGACTGAATGAAGGTTGAAAGATTTCACCAAGTCTTACTGCAGCAAAGCCGGTTTGAATTACAGAAATAAAATTAAAGGTCAGAATTAAACTTTGCCCTTCAGCTTTTTAGTTCCACAGTATTGTCTCTTGTAAACCAATTAGAAGCACTGAGGGATCCCAGAGGAGTGATGGAAGCTCCAGCACTTTGGCACATTTAAAACAAGGCTACACAATATATCAGAATATATGTTTGTAAGAAGCACAATACATGGGCAGGAGGTGAGTTGATTAAGCTAATGGAGCTTTTGTCTTCCTCTCTCTCTCACTTTCATCTTTAAATTCTGTGAATTCAAGGTAAATATCAACTGGATTGTGAAGGGTTTCATCCTCAAAAATGGCATTTGCTCTGACTAGTAATCCATAGTGTGTTATAATAGAATGTAACCACTAAGTAAGCGAATTCACTTTTCTCTTACAGTCCTTCTAGGACAAAGACAGAACCCACTCATTTAAAAGTAATGGGAGGCCTTTGACATATTTCTGGATCCTTTATACATGAGACTATAATCAGGAGTTTCACCGAGATAGTGCCGACATTTATTTCTCACTAATGGCAAAAGGAGGCAAAAGTGGCTGGGAGGTGGGAATATTTCCTCTCCTAACTTTCATAAACATTTCAGGGTGCCACTGTTTGAAGGCCTTTCCATCCTGAAAAGCGTTAGAGTAAGGTACCCAGTCCTCTTGTTATTTAAAAAAAATGACTAAAGGATCTTCAGGGAAAAATAATAATGATAATAAAAAAAGCTGGGATATTTTGGGTTGATAGTTGGACTTGATGATCTTAGAGGTCTTCCAATCTTAATGATTCTATGATTCTATGATTCTATTTTAGGGCCTGACTTGACAGTGTTAAGCAAACACAAATAATTATATCTTTTCAGCAACAGTCTGAGTTCAAAGTTTCACAGTGATACAGAGGGCGTCATTTTCACATTAAATTTAAGCACAACAAAATTATTTGTCTAAGCCTAAACTCATTAAACTCTCTTTATAAACACCCTCAGCTGACTATGCAATTAATGCAAATACCTATCTTAATGTAAGATGAACTGTCAAATGGGGGTGCAAAGTACTGTAAAGGAAGACAAGGCAGAAAAGGCAACTATTACGTGTGTAAATTAAAGTCAGAGGCATTTTAACCATGATAAAAACTTTTCCTTTTTTTTTTTTTTTTTTTAAGGAGCAGCACTGCAGGTAAAACTTAACAGCAAGCACAATATTTAACCAGCATTTAGCATTAAATGAGGATCCCAGAGAAAATTTCTAAGATGTGAGTTCTAGAATGAAAGTAGGTGATGAACAGATAGAGGAAGAAAAAAAAACCTTTTAGTCAGATCAGGGATATTTTTATTTGTGTTGTCTCTACTGTGGTAGAATAACATTAACAGACGATTGCCCATATCTGTAAAACTATAGAAAAAAAAATAAATAGCAACTTAACTATTACAAGGTTCATTATATGGTGCATAGAAGACAATAAAACTGCAAGAGAAGAATGCAAACATTGTTCTGACTCAGTCATGCTGGAGAAGATATCCTTTCCCTGGAGAACAAACCTCTCTTTTCACTTACCTACAACTGCCTCTAGTGACAAATACGTAACCAAAAAGTCTTTCCTGCTCTACTGCAGCTTTCACATTTTCCAGTAAAAAACATAGATTACCTATCTCTGCTAATATATATTTGGAGATCTAGGAACTTTATCTTATTTATCACCGAATAATTAGATTGGAATAGATATCCTGATATCATCTAGTCCAACCTCCTCCTTCTCAAATGCCAAGAATATTATTGACAGAGAAAAAGTTACAGACAAAATAATAATTGCTGCATATATAGCTGCAAAAAATTGGATATTATATTTTACTGAAGAGTCTACTCAAAGTGGTAAGATGTATTTGATCTCACTTGAATTTTTTTGAAATAAAAAGCCCATTTTATTCAACAGTGGTTTGTTTTTATTTTTACCTAGATAATTTCAGGTTCTCTTTATTTAAATAATAAACCAAATATATCATTTTTTTATATTATGAAACTATAATATATTATACCATTTCTGACTGGAGATGATTTTTATATGCTTAGGTTTTACTTTCTTTCATCAGGAGAAATCTGAGTGTGACTTAATCTGAGATATCAACAAAATTCTTAGCTTTGACTCTCTACACTCTCCTTTTTCCCTTGAAATATGACCTTGGATATATTTTATCCCAAACTACATTTTTGAAGTCCAGTTGCAGTTTGCCAAATAGAAGTCTTTCATCTAAAACATTGAAATGCAGCAAATGTTTAAGTCAAACTTTCTGGTTTGGGATTTTCCTTCTGTATTACCTCCATTGAACCTGACTGTGTCTTTATGTCTATCTATGAACTAGTTTTAATCTTATTTACTAAATTTTTTATTATTATTTTATAATATGAAGTAAATTAGATATATTCACCAACTAAAAATATTTAAAATATCTTCCTTGAAGATTATTTTTAAATTAAAATAATGAGATGTTTCTTAAGCAAAGTGAGTTTTGAATCTCTGAACTTAAGATTTGAAACCTTCTGCTAGGCTCAAATCTCTGGGAGCCTGTGAGACACTGGTAGGACACTAGCATGATGTAGCACAAAGTATCACAAGTAGTAGCTCAGTGGCCGAATTCTGAGAAGCTGTGGTATTGTAAGAGGAAAGGTTTAATAAAAAGAGATCACAAAAGAGAGAAGAAGGAATAGAGGCACAATGGTTCTTTAAACAGTCATCCAGAAAGACCGACTTCTAGGAAAGGGAGAGATCCTGGGAAGCGGCTTTATACTTGTTGTGACTCTGATGAGCTATAGAGCACGTTGGAGTGTGGCTTCAGCCATACTGACGTTTTATGTTTTAGTATATATTAATGTCTGGTATCAAAGAGGCTTGAATTTGTCCCTAGAATTAGTGAGCCAAAAAGGTATGTGAAAGATGTTTTACATTCCTTACGGCAAAGGAGGGGAAGAAAACATACAGAAAAAGTAAAGAAGAAAGATAGTCTAGAGTGACAGTCCTGGAGTTCGAAAGAATGGATAAGGATGCTAAGAAAATACACAAAATTACATACTTGATGGTTATGTTTTATTCCTGCTTTTCTCCTTAATTTCTCTAAATTAAAATGTAAAATTACTTCTTTGTAAGAAGGTGCCCCACATTTTTGATAATTTTTAGCATTAGGTTGTTAGAGGTTGCCAAGGCTGGTAGCCCAACAGGGGTAAGGATGTCACAGCTCCGTGACCCTGGGCCCAACCAGTAGTAAGGCTGAGGCACAGGTGTACACCACAGGTATACATATATATATGTGACTGGTCACACATATTAGACAGACATGCAGAGCACTCACACAAGCACAAACAGCAACAAAAGCATTATCCTGTTCCTCTCTGTGGATGAGCAGGACAGATGTCCACTGGTGAAAATGTATGTACACGTATGCGGAATGCAGACCCCATCAGCAATGGGGCTTAAATATTTGGTGTGTCCAGTAGCTGCCACTGGATCCCAGTATCCTCTGTTGTTGGCACGTGGGCATACCAGCCCCTGAGGCCACAGCCCTGCTCCAGTTCAGGAACAGACCATGTCACTTACATGTGTATGCGCAGGTACACACACACACATGTGCGCACACACACACATACATGCACTCATACGCTTACACACACACACACACAGACACAAGCTGGACGGGACACCCCTGGCCCCCCAGCAGTCAACCCTCYATGGTCTCGCTGTTAGAGAACCACTCAAACCCTTGCTCACAGGCTACTTCACCTACTCACCAACTGGTCCAGGTTGGTCTCAGCTAGCGATCACACTTGCATACCTACACTTGCTCCATTTCCTGGTACCATGGGCACATGGGTCCTCCAACCCATCATCTGATCATAGTTGCTGGGCTCAGACCCCATACACACACATGCACTCAGAATAGAAAGCCCTCACCTGGGAAAGAGTTAGAAATGGAATTAAATAAAAAGACAGGACAGGCTGTGCTGGTCAGGTGTAGAGCAAGCCAGACAATTTTACTGACCTCTTCACACACGACCAGTCTTTTATCCAGTTGTGCCTCTATTTTGTCTTGCGTGTTCTTCCCCAGAGACCACACTGGTTCGTCAAAACAACCTGTAATGTTTTGTACAGTCCCAAGAAGCTCTTCCCCTGCATCCCATAATGTGTCCCCTACTGCCAGGCACTGACTCCCCTCAGTCCCAAAGGTGACCTGGGGAGCTGTTCCTGCTGACTCACTATGATGTCCAGAGGCTGATGGCTCCTGTGATAGGCCTGGGAGGAGCAAGGGGAGGGTATTATTCAGGGTCCTTCACCTGTCATTGCCTTTGTCATGGTTTAAAACCAGTCAGCAGCTAAGTACCACACAGACCCTCACTCCCCCTTCCCCCTCCCCCAGTGTGATGGGGGAGAGAATCGGAAAAAAAATGTAAAACCCATGGGTTGAGATAAAGACAGTTTAATAGGACAGTAAAGGAAGAGAAAATAATAATAATAATAATGATAATGATAAAAGAATATACAAAAAAAGTGATGCACAATGCAATTGCTCACCAACTGCTGAATGATGCCCGGCCCGGCCCAAAGCAGCAATCGCTGCCCCCCGGCCAACTCTCCCCAGTTTATATATTAAGCATGACATCCTATGGTATGGAATATCCCTTTGGCCAGCCTGGGTCAGTTGTCCTGTGTCCCCTTCCATCTTCTTGTGCACCTGGCAGAGCATGGGAAGATGAAAAGTCCTTGACTTTGTATAAGCACTACTTAGCAACAACTAAAAAGTCAGTGTGTTATCAACATTCTTCTCATCTTAAATCCAAAACACAGCACTATACCAGCTACTAGGAAGAAAATTAACTCTATCTCAGCCTAAACCAGGACAGCCTCTCTGTGTTGCTGTGCAGGTAACTGGAGACCAGGTTTTTATCACATAACTGAACAATCTTCCCGTCCAGTTGTATATTGTCATCAGAATTAAAAGAAAAAAAAAAAATCACCACACTATGTGAGTCATCCTACCTTCCAGTGCAATGTCTACTTCAAACATAGGGAACATTTCTCAAACAAATAAAAGAATGGCTCTAATACAAACAAAACCTTCCAAAATATTTTCTTTAACTTCTGAGCTTTTGGTAATATTACATTAATAATCATGAGGTAAAAGAGTACTTAAATGTTTACTCTGAAGGTATTGTTGGCTGTCATAAGACTTTGGCAATTGTGATATAAATATTTGGACTCTGAGGGCTGCTTGCAAATTTATGAGGAGGGAATTGTAGAAACTATTACCTTTTACAGAAAAGGATATTTGGACTTTGCTGCTCAGAAAATAGGCAGTAAAGCCTTGTGATATGCTAATTTGTTGGATTACAATGTTGGTCGGCAAGATGTGCATAAACTGATAGAAAATATTTTGAGCAGAAACTTGTAAGGCTGGACTCTGTTTCAGTAAAATATTTTTGAGTACGTCTAGTTGTATGGGGCCACATTTAACTCTGAACTAATGGGACAATAATGATGTCAATATGAAGATGATGTAAATGACCTACTGTTTGTTCAATGAAACCCAAGTAACCTTACATAACTTCATACAGTTAGATAATTTGGGTGCTAAATGAGCATGTTTGAGGAATAGGTTTTTCCCTCCAGTAGTTCAGGAAAATCTTGGCCATACAGTCTAGCAGCTCAGGAAACTTCAACTCTTGATTGCAACTTGAAGTAGACTTGTGATAACCTTAGTGTGATGGGTTGGAAATGAATTTGACAATGATGTTACCAAGGACAGAAAAGTTGATTATTGATTTAGCTGACCTGGTTGATTTGATTCGCAGCAGTTGAATTTAGAATATTCTTTGAAATATTTCTAAATCTGTTTACTCTACTGACTTTACCAAGGTTTCTATAAATGGGACATAGATATTAGTAAACTAATAAAAGTGCAGGAAAAATTCTTGTTTGCAAAAATTCTTTAAACTCCTGAATGGCTATTAATGACAATGAAAAAAGATGGTCATACTAGTGCCATTCAGCTTTAATAGATGTTGCAGACTTAAATAATAAGCTTTAATAAAATCACATTTTGCAGATGTCAAAGCTTCTCTAAAGGGAAGATAGATAAAGTTGATTTATCTTGTGGTGTTGCCTACTTCTAGTCTGAACATTTTAAAAGGATTAATTTTAAAAAAAATCCCTGTAGGGATCTGTTTGTTTCAAATCCTTTTAATAATAAACTTGTATTATTTATCTTGATTAATGTTCAGAATGCACTCTTCAGAGTTGATTTTCAACTGAATTATAATTGCAGTCAGCTGAAGAACGTAATAAAACTAACACAGCTATAATCATGACTCGGACTGTTTTATAAGCATTAAAAAGTTCTTCATAACATAAGTGATAGAATTAAGTTGAGTATGGAGCTTTTATACTATGAAGTCCTGAATTTTCAGGCTTATCAGTGTTATTATTATATTTTATCTATACAGGTTTCTTAATGGGAAGTGGACTCTAAACAAAATACCAACAAAAGGATGAATCACTGTCTACCAGTCACAGCTAAAATTCCTATTTAATTAGAATGCTAAAAGAAATCATATGCTTTGGTTTTTATTTTATTTTTTTACCACCATGTCAGAGGTTACAAAAAGGTCATTAACCTTTTTTCATAGAGTTTAAACTAATTCAGTGCTCTTTTGATCTGAGAATCTTGAAACAAATGATCTTTTGTACTTTCATCCTAGCATTTGTTATGCTCATTTATTAAGGACTGTTGATTATAAGGGAAGAAGGAAAAAACCCAAGCCTGACATTTCTATCACAGGTCAACGAAAGTTGATCAATCAGGCAGTTTACAAAAACTGTATTGATTTCTACAATGTTGTCTAGCATGAGGCCTCCAAATTAGAGAAATTAAGGCAATCTAAGGGCACAGATTCAACACAGAAAGATCTTAAATAAAACAAACTTTGGAGCAAAAGGCTGCATCACAGGTATCAATATCAATATCATCCATGTCTATACCTATATGAGGTAAATGAGTACTTCTTTATTTTTTTTAATGCAGAGCATCAGTCCAAGTTTTAATGTAAAGATTTAGCATATTTCACATTTTATGGAAATGTCTTTGATACATTCATATCTTACAGCTAAGCTTTTATGTTTTAAATATTCATGTTTAAAATTTTATTTCAGCAAAACTATGGTTTAGGTAATATTTTAGGATAATTTAAATTTTAAATGTATATTATTTTTACCCCATTTTATGAAAGTGTAATAGGCTAGTCCATGTCATGTGTAACACAACTCTGTTCTCCTGGTCAGTCAAAGGACTATGCAAGAATGAGGACTGACGTACCCATAGTAACTGATAAAATATTTACAAGTGGGACCAGTCTCACAAGGATGAGTGTGATGGAGGTCTCTGATTAAATGTGAAAGGATTTTAGTTTTTAAATAGCTACAGTTTTACTTCTCACAGAAACTGCAAAAGCCTTTTTTTTTTCCTCTTTTTTTTCCCCTCTAATAGGTGTAAAATGCAGCATCTGCATTAGTCAGCTCTGCATCCTCCTGTATGAGACTCACTACCTTAGACCTGCCGAAGGCAATTACTTGTCTATATGTCACAACTCATACTCCCAAGCAGTTTGACATTTCGTCTATTGAAATGACTATAGTATGTGTGTCTCTGAGCAAGATAAAAGCCTTTCATCTTGCTAATATAACAGTATCATGTCATTTTGGCAAATCAGATATGTCCTATTGTGAAAAGAGCTAAGTTTTCCACTGCACACCTTATGATTCCGTGAAGGAAGCCATGTATAAATGGATGTGAGTGAATTATATAAAAGGAGCTGTGTAAGCTACATCCATCCCCTATTTTAGAAATCTATTCTCAGATCTTTTCAGTCATAATTTTTGTGTACAAAAGGCACAGTCTGAGACACAAATATGGCTAAAAGTCTGGAAATGATTCGTCCCCTTCTGTATGAGAACTATCATTCTATTTGGTGCAAAAAAATAGTGAAGGGGACATTTATTTTAATGTCATTTCAGTAATAGAAGCTGACTGATAAAAGCAAGGAAATAACTGAGGTTACCATTCCAGTGTTACAGGGCTATTGTTCCTAGGCCTATATGAGCTGTTTTGTCCCCTCTATGTTTCAACACAAACAAATTTCACAAAATAATTTAAGGGGGGCCTAAGTGTCTTGGCACATTACATTTGACAATAAAGAATGTTTGTCACAATAATAAACGTATTCCTTCCTCCGAGGAAAACTCCTTAAGAATCACAACTGAGCTGCAACTTCAAGCTAACATGATGGAACTCTCTGAAAATACACAGTGTGAAGTCAGTAAGAAAAAAGTAGATTGCTTTTTGCATGATATAGAATTAAAGCAGCCAAGTTAAAAAATAGTCAAGAGGGAAATATTAGAGATCATAAAGGATATGTCAAAAGTCTTAAACATTCTATAAATTGTGATGCTGCTTATAGGTTGGGAATGAGGATATGCCATTGACTTGAATGGATTACTTGATTTTTGTTTCAATGCATGGAAGATTGCAGGTCTCCCAAGTCATGCCTAAAGGTTCATAAAAAGTGTCTGACAGACAGGTGTAGGTACAAATTTTAAAACCTATACCCCTTCTTGTTTATATTTCAGCTGTATAGGGACCTCAAAATTTCTTGCCTTGCCTCTTCTTTGCAAGAATAGAGGGAAATTGTTACAAAACTTGACATTTCAGTGTCTGATCCAGAGTGTGTCTGGATGTCTCATATGGGGCAAAGACAGTTGTTGCCCATGTTGTAAAGAGGTGGAGTGGAGGAAGTGTTTCTACCAAACATTACTTCCTAAGAAACTTTTTATATTTATAACACCTGGAACTCTTTTTTTACATCTGCCAGAAGCATGCCTTGTGTTATTCCTGTGTTGATCAAATAATAGATTTTTCTAATTTCAGTATAATTACATTAATTGGTTAACATGAAACTTCAAGCCATAAATTGAAATAACTTGGGATTGAGCCAGTTGGGTTTTTTGTTGATTTGTTTTTATTTTGGGGTGTGTGTGTGTTTGGTTTTGGTTTTCTTTCTTTAATGTCAGAAGAACAGCTGTTCCCACAGTTTTAGCTGTGCAGCATCCCATCCTTTCCCCAGTAGTGACATGAATTCCTGACAGGGAAATAGAGTTACCTTGGGGATTTGGAGTGTCCTTTGGAAGAATATAGGCAACTATAAATGGACAAGATTCAAACACATATTAAGACCTCCAGATTGTTCGATTACAAACACACCCACTTGTTCAACTGTGGACAAAATCAGCACTTCCAACCTTCCGATACCTAGTATATCTTTGTTCTATAATTGACTGCCATCACTGTTTTATGAGATAAGTAGATTTTCAGAAGTAAATTACAAGAGGAAGACCATATGATATAATCAACCAGGAGTTTGTTCATATTGTTGAGTACAGTTGTGAAAGTGGCAATGGAAGGGGAGAACCTGGCACAGAAAAATAGTTGAGAATATAGGAGGAAATGAAGGCAGGAGCAATGCTTTGAAAATGAGAAGACACTTGTTCTACAGAGAAGACAGGTCAAAAGAACTAGAAATGGAAAAAGCATGATATAAAAGGGAGGAGGACTTTGGCAACACAGTCTAGGACTACTATGCAATGAAGGGACAATGTGACAAGGAAGCACAATAGGTAGCATGACCTGCTGGTGAACAGAGGGGAGAGGAGAAAAATTAAATATAGTAGAAGGCAGATAAAGGCAAGAGAAAAAGTAACAATTCATTTTTACTTATTTTTGTCTCCAGAGTTACAAGACCAGATCTGTAGATGTGTTAAGTCATCTTAGTTGTATCTCTGTATCTTGTATGAAAATGATCGTTTCAGATAAGAGTAAGCCACTTGCTACCTAGCAACAAATGTTTTTTATTTTTTCATCATCAGGTAAGTAAAACCTGGGAGAAGGCACTTGTCGAAAGAAAAACTGTTTTGGAGAAGAAGGATGTTCAACTAAGTTTAACTCAACATACTTCTTTTTTAGTGGAATCCAATGGGAAAATTGGGGAAAATAATCTAAAAGACCAGCTGGTTCCTTACGTATTTCCAGCTCTTCTATCTTCACACACTTGAACTTGAAATCCACAGAAGCAAATTGAGTTTTTGCATCCTTGTTGCTGGATTGTCATCTTGGCATGCAAACTGCATGTAATAGATCCATTACAGAGGGTGACACACACTAACCAGCGTTACACACACATAAGCAGGATTCAACTTGCCTGAGCAAAATAAACTTGCATCAGCAGTGCAGTGATCACACAGAGCAGAGTTATTTTACTTGAGTAATGGACTCTCACCTAAGAACTATCTATGTGAGAGCAATGGCTAAACAGCAGACACAAGGGTCATGAAATAAAAGGTCTGACAGATGATTCTGGTAGTCATCTGTGTAAGCAGATGTCTCTACTATTTACAGTACACTTAAAGAACTTTCCTTAACTTTAGACAGTAGCTATGTTTTGGAGTTTATTAAGGCTGCTGAAAGACCCATATTGTGGTAACAACTACTGCAAATCTGGACACCTCTGCTGGAGCATACACTGCACTGCACTCTGTGCTATTTTTGACTTTGTAGGCTCATGAAGACAGGGAAAGAAAAGACGGATTTCTAAAGGTACCCAGGCACTCAGCTTCTATTTAAATCAGTTCTTAACACCTTCAGAAGGTGACCTTCTCTGCAAATGAATAATAACTCGCACCTTTTGATATTCCTGGAGCACATATCGGGTTACTGTTAAAATCGAATGAGGAAAATCTTAATTTATATGACATTGTTAGTAGCTCATGTTTTATGGTGTGTTGTAGCAGTGTTGTAAAAGCACATTTCTAAAGATTTCTGCTGGCATGACTTCCCCCTTTCTGTGCCTGAGGAACTATAGCATATTTGTAAGCAAGAAAGATCCAGTGCCCGTGTTGTTTGCTTCTGACTTCAGAGACCTGGCTTCCCCACTCTGATTCCCATATTCTTGGGTTCTTTCAAGTGAATGGAGACAACAGCATCTCTTTCAGGATTTAAAGGAAAGTTAAAATAAAACTTTTAGGGTAAATATTTTCCAATAGCACTTGCTGACCAGAAAGGGAAGGTGCAAGTTCCTGGTTTGGGATCAGGCATGAGAAGTAGAGGAACGTGGACTAGGAACTGTCACTTAGTGGAGGGAATGATACACGAAATGATGTGTCAGATATCAAAACGAGGCTGGAGCTACGACTATTTTCCCTTTTTAATAACTGTAATGAGCACGCACAACAGTGAGGCAGGGGTAGGAGGAGAGCAGGAAGTTGGAGGAGGAGGAATATAAATAACTTAGACTGGCAATGAATTTCACTACTGTGAGTATAAGTTTCATCTTCAGATCATTTCCATGATCTAGGTGACTATTTGCAGCTGAATCTTTGTGCTACTGTCTAAATTAAACAAGATTATGTTTGCTTTATGATGCTGATTTGTCCCTTTAGTTTCTGTGGCTTTTTAAAACATGGTTGCACTAGAGGATTTAGCATGGTTTTTGACACCCACTATCTTTTTCCCCTTTCTTTTTGTTGTTAATCATAGAAACTCAGGCAATGAAATCTGAAAATGATTCTTTCTGCCATTTGACTCTAGCAGATTCCTTGGGCCCTTTTTTTTGTCAGCTTCGTGTTTGCCTCTAGCTGTGACAAATTGGGATGCTGCTTCTCTTTTTCTGTTGGCTTTCCTTTCCTTTGAATCTGCTGAAGTTTTTCAGCATATTGATGGATTTTAGATTTTTCAAGGTTTATTATATCCAGAATCAACCCCTTGATTACTGGAGAAATAGCTTTTCTTGTTTGTGAATCAATTCCTTTGAAGTTGCATTGACAGTAATATTTTTATTTTGTACGTGTATGTCCTTGGGAAACAGGAGACAGATAGTGGATTTTAGTCTTTATCCCATGCAAACCTTGCATTTAGAAAGCATAACAATCAAACAAACAAACAAACAAAAAACAGCTCACAAAATTTGCACACAGATTAGGATTCAAGACTTCTGTAACTATAGGGCTGTTAAAATTCTGGAATTGGTTTTAAATCATCCTTGGATCTAAAGTTGACAAATCAGTTTAACTGAACATTTTGACATCCATCTTCCTCCCGAATGTAGTGTAATACTAAGCAAAACCTTATTTTAAGATACATTAAGGAACCTTTCAAGTCTAAGTCAGCAAAAGGAAATATAAGGAAACTCACATAATCTAATCCTGTTCATGTATTATACGTTTGCACTTTACATTTCAGAGTCATGCAACGATTTCATAAAGCACCTTTTAAGCTTGTATTTATGAGAGTAATATGTTTACAGGATGCAGATGCATATGAAAAGATATTTCTCACAATGCGCTCAAGTAACCCATCAGTGTCAGTCACACACTGTAATAAAAGTCAAATAAATATCTGTAAGTGAGAAAATAGAGTGTTTGTAGGCTTCRTATTTCAAGACCACTTACATCGACATTGGCTGACACACCCTCAATACATTTAAGTAGTATATTGCAGTCTATCAACTTGCCCAACTCTACAGCTTATCATTTTGAGCTCATCACATTCATTCTTCAATTTTATTATTGCTTACAACACTTCTCTCAATTAATTCTAGAGATATTTTTGCACCAGTATTTGCACTAACTTTTCAGAATTACCAGTAATGATTCACATGACATTACAATCAATACCTATTAGTTTTATTAATTTGTCAAGGTTTCACATTAACTCATGACAACTATTTTATTTAGAAGATAGCAATTAATGCATAATAAATGAACAATGATCCCTTCTATGACTGCAATTTCTCTGACATTTATTTTGTAATAACATAATTAGTTGATATAATTAATGAAAAACATACATATTCCATATTTATTAGCTCACTACATGACAAATGAAAGAGAGCTTGCTTTGGGACTTCACAATGCACTTATATCATTTAAACAACTTGTATTGGTACCTAAAAATGTAATCATAGTATTTAAGAAACGAAATATAATCATAGAATTATAGAATCATAGAATCCTTAAGGTTGGAAAAGACCACTAAGATCATCAAGTCCAACCATCAACCCAGTACCCATGCCCACTAAACCATGTCCCGAAGCACCACATCCACACGTTTTTTGAACACCTCCAGGGATGGTGACTCCACCACTTTCCTGGGCAGCCTGTTCCAATGCCTGACTACCCTTTCAGTGAAGAAATTTTTCCTTACATCCAATCTAAACCTCCCCTGGCGCAACTTGAGACCATTTCCTCTCGTCCTATTGTTTGTTACTTGGGAGAAGAGACCAACACCCGGCTCTCTACAGCCTCCTTTCAGGTAGTTGTAGAGAGCGATAAGGTCTCCCCTCAGCCTCCTCTTCTCCAGGCTAAACAACCCCAGCTCCCTCAGCCGCTCCTCATAAGACCTGCTCTCCAGACCCTTCACCAGCTTCGTCGCCCTTCTCTGGTCACGCTCCAGCACCTCAATGTCCTTCTTGTAATGAGGGGCCCAAAACTGAACACAGGATTCGAGGTGCTGCCTCACCAGTGCCGAGTACAGGGGCACGATCACCTCCCTCTGCCTGCTGGCCACACTATTCCTGATACAGACCAGGATGCCGTTGGCCTTCTTGGCCACCTGGGCACATTGCCGGCTCATGTTCAGCCAGCTGTTGACCAGCACCCCCAGGACCTTTTCCTCTGGGCAGCTTTCCAGCCACTCTTCCCCAAGCCTGTAGCGTTGCCTGGGGTTGTTGTGACCCAAGGGCAGGACCCGGCACTTGGTCTTGTTGAACCTCATGCAATTGGCCTCGGCCCATCGATCCAGCCTGTCCAGATCCCTCTGCAGAGCCTTCCTACCCTCAGGCAGATCAACACTCCCACCCAACTKGGTGTCRTCTGCRAACTYACTGAGGGTGCACTCGATCCCCTCGTCCAGATCATTGATAAAGATGTTAAACAAGACGGGCCCCAAAACTGAGCCTTGGGGAACACCGCTCGTGACTGGCCGCCAACTGGATTTGACTCCATTCACCGCAACTCTCTGGGCTCGGCCGTCCAGACAGTTTTTTATCCAGCGAAGAGTACACTCATCTAAGCCATGAGCCACCAGCTTCTCTAGGAGGATGCTGTGGGAGACAGTATCAAAGACTTTCCTGAAGTCCAGGTAGACCACATCCACAGCCTTCCCCTCATCCACTAGGCGGGTCACCCAGTCGTAGAAGGAGATCAGGTTGGTCAGGCAGGACCTGCCCTTCAT
>JASVER010000081.1:3653446-3744944 GCA_030449065.1 Oceanodroma leucorhoa
TATCTTCCACACACTCCAGGAACCTCCTCGACTGTTTCCTCTCTGCCATGTTGTATTTCCAGCAGACGTCGGGCAAGTTGAAGTCCCCCACGAGGACAAGGGCTAGCGATCGCGAGACTTCTGCCAGCCGCTTGTAGAACGTTTCATCGATCTCTTCATCCTGGCTGGGTGGTCTATTACAGACTCGCAGCAGGATATCCGCCTTGCCGGCCTTCCCCCTCATCCCTACCCATAAGCACTCAACCCGATCATCACAAACGTCAAGCTCCGTACAATCGAAACACTCCCTGACATACAGAGCCACGCCACCACCTCTCCTTCCTCGCCTGTCCCTTCTGAAGAGCTTGTAGCCATCCATCGCAGCACTCCAGTCATGWGASTCGTCCCAYCACGTTTCYGTGATGGCGACCAAGTCATAGCTGTCCTGCTGCACAATGGCTTCCAGCTCCTCCTGTTTGCTGCCCATGCTGCGTGCATTGGTGTAGATGCACTTGAGCCGGGCTATAGACCTMACCCCCAAGATTGGCACGCCACCCCTAGGCTCATCTCTCTCGAGCGTGGCTCTATCCCCTTCCCCCTTCGTACCTAGTTTAAAGCCCTCTCAATGAGCCCCGCCAACTCATGGGCGAATAATGAATCATTCAGCTAATTCAAGCACAGATAAATGGAATTTACTGATAGTTTAGGGTACATTTTCAAAGCTGAGGGGAGGTTTAACCTCCAGGTTCCCAGTGATTTTAATGGGAGTTGCATGGTGCAATCCCTGTGCACTACTTTTTGAAAAATTTCCTCTCAGTCTAATTGGTTGCCATTAAAACTATCAAGAAAAGATTGTGGGACATGGAAGTTCCTCCGTCTTTTTGACACATTTCTCTATGGAAAGAGCAAGAACTGGAAAGAAAAAAAGCCCAACAACAGCAACAAAAAAACCCTTTTAATTCTAATGTTTCTGCTCTTCTAAAATACTGTATACCATGTTAATATTTTGATCCCTGTCTCACTATTTGGGTTGTACTAATTGCAATCAGTTTGTGGATTTTCTGATGAGACTGTCTTAAGGTGGATGAGTCCTAACTGTATTCAAAATGTGCAGTGGATGGTTGGAAACTTCTTTACTGAACGAGAATGCCAGTTATATTAAAATCTTTCTGCAGGTATTTCCAACAGAAGCCAAAGTTACTGATAGGAAACTGCTTAGCTACCTTGGAGCTTTGAGTTTTGGCTTCCTGGGACTTCAGCATTGCACTTAGCAAGCCTTAGATCACTGACTACCTCCTCAGTAGCTTTTAGCTCCTGGTGTTTTGAGACTCAGTTGCTCCATGAAAGCCTGGCTGGTCCCAAAACCAGTGTTCAAAACTGCTGTAAATCGAAGTTCTGAGGCTCCCCAAACTTCCTACCTGCCTGCGAATAATGACATTATTTTGAAAGAGAGAACTCATATGCACTGAATTATTCACAAGTAATTGTCTGATTAAATTAATTAGTCTTAATCCCAGAATTTCCAGCAAAATGCAGTGTCAGATCCCAGTATGCTCTGCTTAGGCTTTTATGGTGCTCATGCTTTTAATCCATCCATACGACAATGAAGATCTCTCCCTGTCCTGTGGAGCTACCAGCTGGAATGAATGAGATGATAGCAATGTGCAGAAGAAATCATAACTGTGTTAGAGAATGGACTGTAGTTACATATGAGGCTAAAGAATTGTCCACATCCTACAGTTGTTGGTAAATGGTAACAACAGCTCAGATGGAATAAAACTGGAAGCACAAGCATTAATTTGCCTCTCCTGTCTTCACGTGGTAATGCTGTTCATCAGACATGGGTTAAGCAGAACACATTACACAGTAGTGTGATTTAAGAATGATTCTCTGAAGGGAATCTTGCAATATTTTATCTTCAAAGAATTCCCCATTCTACTGTTTTCTTGTGACATGACAGTTTAAAATCCACAATTAAAATCCTAAATGCTTGCCTGTATTTGGGAATTGGGAGGGTGTGAGGTGGTACAAAAAGCAAACAGAATTCAAATGCCCTAAATGTTAGAAATAATCTGGAAAACAAATGTGTTGGAATGACTAAAGCAAAAGTCATCCCTCCCTCTCCAAACTTGTCATTCCACAAAATAAGAATAAGAATAAAAATAAGAATAAGAACAACAAGAACAACAATAATAATAAATTAAACTTGTTAGACTGGAAATCTAGGATTTTTAACTACCCCCAAACCAGAATTGCAGAGGTACAAAATGTTCTAAATGACTAAATACTCATCTAAACCTGCTGAGATAGCAAAAGATGTTTTCCTGGGATTATGAAAAATTAAACTTCTGTGACTGAAAAGGAAATAATGTACAAAATGTTGCTAGTGTACAGACCAGTCCAAGACTGGTTTCAGTGAGAGGTAACCAGTCACTGGACGACCTTAGAAGTTAACGCCAGGGGCCTCATCAGCTATAGCAAGTCATTTCTCTGAAGCCATATAACCTGACAGGAGATCAGAGAGAGCTGGGTTCTCAGCTGGCTACCTAAGGAGCCCTCCTGCTAGCAGCACTGAAAAAGGTATCAAAGATAAGCATCTATTACATGTCTCTCACTCTCTTCCAGCCTGTAAGGGAATGCCTGTGGAGATACTAGAATAATACTAAGCTATCATTCCATCTAGAACTGTAGTGAAAATTGAAACCAGCCATGAATTTGCCACCGAGATGGACAATTTACAAAACTACCAGTCTGATTTTGGTAAGGACTTTACATACATATTTGTCTTCTCTTTGAGTGATGAACTGGCTATCTGAAATAGTTAATAATTTTGTGGAAAAGATATACCTGAATATGTAGGAAAAGTGTACATTATTTAAGCATTAAGTCAGCCACTAAATAGTATAATGAGTACTTGTGTTACACTAAGAGTTTCCATTCTAAGTACTGAAGAATCAATAGGTGGCTGTTAGGAATATGAAAGTCTTGAAGACTTTCTATAGTACATGAGAACAATTCACTATTTCAGAAAAGTGTAATGTTGTGTAAAGATGGAACTGTAAGAAAAGTACTTCTGAAGTATATTCATGGAGAGAATAACTTTTGATTTCTATATTCATTTTTTTTCAAAGGGCAGTAATTGTGAAGACTTCAGTTACAAACAATCAATACACTTTTAATAAATAGCATTTAGGCTTACATTCAGAACTAAGACATTTTTATCAAAAGCACACAACTGAAATAGTATCTCAAAAGAGGATAACTGATATCATGGAATTAATTGTTTAAATTCTAGCTGATTTTGTTTACAGCTAAACAATGCCTGATTTCACCTATCATATTAATAGTACCTGTGTCTTCCATAACTCTATGATGTTTACTTTTCAGCTCTTCCTACACAGCCCTCTTTCTCCCCCTTCCTCATCCTTTTTCAATTCCCTCCTCTTTTCCTTTTCCACTGGGAAACTTATAGATCTCTTTAAAACTTAAGTTGCCAAGCTTTTCTCAACTCTTATTCACCTTTTTAATGTTTTCCTAACTCCCCTTCTCTTGTACCCTACGCCTAAGACCCCTAGCTCTACATAAAATAATTTATATTAAAATCAATGTTACTAGAAACAATCATGTACATATTTTCATTTAGCTCAAATTGTAATTTGAAGACTGAAAATAGCTAAGATAATAATGACTTTGAAAAATGAGTTAACAGAACCCAGAAATCACATAAAGTAAGTCACACATAAATGCTCAATCCCTGTGCTTTTACATTGCATTTTTCTTCCTTCTTTTCAATTCAACTTCCTAGAGTTAGACTCTTGATGGATTATGAGAACGTCTTCCCTACTTCCGTGACAGATTAAGGCAATTTAAACCCTGTCAGTTGCAATTCCTCCCCTTTCTTTCTCCTGGTATAGGTTCTAGCCTGACCATGTGGACCAAGAGAAAACTATTGCTGTAGGATCAGTTCTTGCATCTAGTGGACTGTATTAGCTCACCATAAGGTGTATGGGTGGGGAAGAGATGTGTAGGGCTGGGAAACAAAAAGGAGGACCAAATGACAAAAAGTCTCAGCACAATTTGTGTTCAGCTGCTATCAAACTATAGCTTCTTCTTTGAATGCTCATGCTGTCTAACCTTCCACACACAAAAAGTCTCTCTGATCCCTATTTAGAGATTATTTATGCCCAGCCTAACTACCCATCCTGTATTATAAAAATTACACCTGTGTGTGCCTTTTACATATGTCAGTATGACATTTTCATACCTTCTGAGAGAATAAAATCATTGCACTTTAGCTGTAAGACCAAACATGCTCAGGACATAATTTTGGAAGGTCTACCATCTGAAATGAATAAGCTCAGCATCAACAGGGCTTTAAATAGGACTTTGCAGCATGCAGCAACTTGCTATAAGGCAAGTTCTTTGTCCTGATTGCCAGCTACTCATCAGAGACATACTCCATACAACTCTCAAGAAATATGAAGGAAAAAGCACCTCATTTGGTTTGCTTTTGTGGGGATTATCACATTGTGGCTATCCCCCAGAAGGTACAAACTGGCTGAGAAAGAGCAGGGTGTGTGATTAAGGAAGGTAGGGTTTGATTCCACTGTCTCCATAGGTACTAGAAAGGAGTGAAATGGTGTGTGTCTTTACTAAGGCAAGGAGTTACTATTCCTAATAGCATTCCMAATCAAATTAATTCTGTCTGAGACCGAATTTTTTTTCCATGAATTTCCCCTACAACATCCTTTTTCATACCCATTCTAATCTTCTCTTTGAAAGTGCTTGGAAAGGGAACTTGTCTCCTCAGGCACGTGTAAAGCATCTTTCAGATAAAAGGAACTCTGCAAGAGAGTTAATGATATTGCAGAAACATACCATATTGGTATAATAGGACAGCAATTTTGTTTTACTGGTTTATTACACTGGCATAGGTATGCAGATGTCTGAGTAACCCCGTAACAATTTCTGAGCATCCAAATTATATATTTGTTTCATTAGACTGCACGGGAACTGCATTAATTACATCAAAACAAAACCAGCAAAAAGCCTTACAGAATCATCTATTCCACTAACTAACCTTTGCATTTTCAAATTAGGCAATAAATATCTTTTTCTCTCAGAACAATAGAACTAAATACTATAGCATTCATTTAGCAGAGTAAAGGAACAGTAAAGCAGAGTAGTGAAAAGGAAAAATACAATTTCAGTTGATCCTTGTGAAAAACTGCTAAAATTTTAGTTTCAGATCAGTTCTCTTTGACTTGTTAACTAAAATCATATGTCTCATGAGAATGGATTTTGACTTGAGATTTATAATAGTTCTGTGTCTACTCAGGCTGGAAATCCTGGATGATTCAAATCCTACTACAGTATGTTAACCCTTGGGGGACCAATGAGATGGTCAGAGGCATGGTAAAGCTGGGGTATGTATTTCTAAACAAAAGTAGATAACTGAATTTTCTTGAACATCAGAAAGTTTGGGAACTCACCTTTGATCTCATTTTCAATTGAATTCAGTGATAGACTTCTACTGACTGGTGTCTTTAATAAGTTAAAATAAGGAAAACATCATAAGCTTTACAAGTAGACTGTAAACTCATTTCCTCTTTTACCTGGACTATTGGAAATGTTGAAAGAAAAACACATTTGTGATGAGACATGAACGAGGCTGGACAGTTTAAGGGAGAATAATTCCATCAAGGTAATGTAAACTTGGTGATCCAGAGGCCAGTCTCCAAGCTGCTGATGAATTAAAGGTGGGGTATATAAGGGCAAAGATTAGCTAGACATAAGCTTGTTTCTTTCCTAAGTGTCTACCACTGGCCATTGTCAGGGGCAGGATATTGTGGCAGAGGGATATTTCATCTGATTCCATAGAGTAGCTCTTCTGTAAAGTGGACAGAAGATAAATACAAAAAGAGCTTTATTGCTCTCTCATGTTACTAACAATAAAGAGTATCTTTATTAAAACCTGTGTGAGAAAAGGCCCAGACCTAGAATTTAACTGCTAATAAGATCTGCTGTACTTTCCATTTGTCTTTGAGATTTTAGAGCCATATTCTAAAGCAAATGTGACCAGAATACTAGATATAAAAGGTTTCCCTGAATCTATATGCCTCCGTACACTAGGTAAGACAGTACCTTGGTAGCTGTCACCTTAGGGCTTCTGACCTGCAGTCAGCACACCCTGAGAAAACATAACAATTTTCTCTTTCACACAGTGTATTGGTTTCTTTCTTTTTTGGTCCCAAATTCAGCCAAATGAACCATTAAGTGGAACAGAAAGAGTAATGGAGCTGATGAACAACGAACTGAAACATACCTAAGGCAACAAACGGGTTTTTAATTGCTTAACTTTTATTTCTCTAATGTGTAGCTCTCTAGGTGATTGTGTGACAAGCGTTTTCACTACGCTCTTTATTTTGAATCAGGTATTTGTTGTAATCCTACTGATGCATTGAGACATGATCTTGCAAGCAACAGCTTTGATCATCTCAGTCTATACTCCGTTCCTGCCCAAAATTTGATGCATTTTTTCATCATGGGTATTGGAATTTCTTAAACGTCTCCCTCCACAAAGAATTCTGGATACTGCCATTGGTTAGTTGTGAATTTCTCTGACAAAAGCACTTTGTACAAATTATGAGCAACTGAACAGACAGTAAAAAAACCAGAAGTTGAGAAGGCTAATGACTCCCTTAATGTCTTCATCTTAGGATAGATCAGAAAAAAACTTTTAGTGAGGAATAAGAGGGAGTGCAGAAGTCTAGCTCATGCACTGAAGGGAATGCAGGAGACCTCCAGTGACTTGTTCTGGCCCTGTAGATTAACATTGATGTCCTCTGGTAGAGTTTGTATCAATACAGCAAAGATGGTGGCTCCTCCCCTTGGCTGAATCTGCTGTGGAGAGCAGCTGCCACCACCAGCAGTTGCTTTGGGAAACACAGCAGATATGAGTGAAGACAACTGACAGTTAATTGTTCAGGCAGGGCCCTGAACAGATGAAGGCTGTGTTCAAGTCCTGCATGGACTTCATAGCTGCACAAAAGAGAATCCTCTTATTTCTGTCTTCCTATTTTGCTTCTTTTATTTGCCATGGAGTGCATGTCCAAAGGGCAACAGATTTTTCACTTGTTTTACAGGGATCACATTTTGAGACTCTTTTTTTGGTACGTGTTTTACATTTACTCTTCTCATCACTTCAACTATTTCCTTTTCTTGTCTTGACTGATTATCTCAAAAAATGCTCATAAATTGGAATGAATGACACTTCACTTAGAGCTGTTGCTTCCTTGTCCTGCTTTGTGTAATGAATTTGTGTTTATAAATTCACAGAGAGCAGGGGAAGACATTTTTGGCTACTGTTCATGTGGTAAAAGCATCCAGTTTTATTGTGATTTCTTGTCATAACCTAGGAAGCATTTGAAAATAGTAGAGGTATCAAAATGCTGAGTAACTGAAGACTGGGAAGGTTATATAGTCTCAATTTGTCACAGGCAGTAAAATCCCTTAAGTTAACTTTATATTTTATGTTTTGCTGGAAGGAACTATAACTAAACATTCACAACACCAGCCCTGCTCATACATACTCTGTACAGGGCTACAAGACAATCATTTCTTGTCAAGCTGTTTTCCCTTTCTCAGAATTTACTGACCTATCAACCCTTTGCCTGGTGAAAAACGGCATTTGTGGATCAGAACCTAATAAGATTTTGGATATCTCAAGCTACCACATAAAATTCATATGCCACTATCCTATGCCAAGATTCTTTTTAGGTCTGCTGCCCATTTCACTTAATAACTTAAGTTTTATGCATCTCTCTGTAACCTTTTCCGAAGCTTGTATGTTCAAAATTCAGTGGTTCTGTCTCAGGAACTTTCCTTGATTAAATAAATTAGTTCAGTGATCAAGCTCCTGCCTCGTGTTAAAACTGATGTTGCCAGCAATTATTCCTCCTGACAAAGAAAAGTTTATTTATCAATGTCTGCTTGTTACACCGTTCAAATAAATCTGTTTCTAAGTGAAGCGTCTGATTTACTGCCTGAGACTATCTGAAAAACATGACCATTCAACCCAATCTCAGATTTACACCTCAGTTCAAAATACACTCAAGTGGGTGATGTCGCCTGTAGCCCTGACTGATAATGAACTGATCTGTGATTTGACATTAAACTCAATTATTGGAAAAGGAAAAAAAATGGCACCTTTCACATACATTAGCAAAATTGTCACTGTATTTTATTTTCTATTACATCAAAGAGACTTCAGGATTGCTTTTCGCAGGTTTGATTGATAAAATATTTTAATTAAAAAAAAATCTGCAATTTATTTTCTGAATTGTTGAGGGGAACCAGGCGCAAAAGCTCAGATTTGCATATGAAAGCAATAACTCTATGATATCTAGCTGTCAGCATTTTTTCAGAAGGGATGTAAACCTGCCAAAGACTCTTTAATGTTGTAGCACATGCTAGGGTCTTGCTTCAGACTAAACTGCTTAAAAAGAAAACAGCTTACTCTGTCTTAGTTGCCTTATAAGAACCTAATATAAAAATTGTTCAGTTTAGATTTTTTTGACTTGAATGTAGTGATACTTCAAGTGCTTAAGGTAAGCAGTATAAATGCAACTGATATGTTTTACCATATTTAAATTTTTTTTGCTTTCATTGTGCACCAAAGTACATGTAGTTATAATGAATCCTCGTGTCTCATCCCTCTAGGCATGTGCCTCATTCGTGTAGGCACATTTGGCCACGTTCATTCAGGCATGTGTAACTTGGTGTGGTATGTATATTGCTGGACAGTAAGACAGACTTTCATTCATATGAGTAAGTGACTTTCCTGCTCATCACCATTGACTTACATGGAAGTATGGCAACTCATGTTGGCTCAATAATGATTCATCAGTACTCATCTGCACTGTATGTGTACGAAGATTGTTGCTGTTGGAGTACGCATTGATAACCTCCCCTTTTTTTGCATAAAATTTTAAATCTACATTGTGTTCACTATATCCTAGGCAGCTGAATGTTACTGACAGAAGTTTTTCTTTTTTTTCCTAATGCAGCCTTTTGCTAATACCAGCATATATCCATAAGGACAGCCATCTTGCACTCAAGTTTCTTTTCCAACATTGTAATTGAATGAAAGTGTGCATGTTTTTTTCTAGAGCTGATTGCTGCAGATATACAGTCAATTCCTCCTCCTTCTTCGAGTGTGTTTTTGCCCTCTCCCTCTAATTGCTTCTGACATTTGCTGAATGTTGCATGCCACTAACCACTCAGTGACCCTGCTCTACCTGAGTACCAAATCAGAGGAGGTGGGCCAGATGCCTCTCTCTTTCTTCTGCCTGAAGGAAGAAACATGAAATGGACACTTCTTCCTTACTGAAGTGCTGAACGTATGGATACTAATATATAAATGAGTAACTAAATAAAAAACATAATTCAAGCATTAAGTGTTGTCAATTTTGATGTTTTGGAAAGTGCTTGTTTAACAGTCATTCTCTTTAGAATGTGTTATCTCTCTGAGCAATAGCAAATTTACCTTTTCTGAAACCATCTAGGGAGCAAAAGGCTCTAGGACACTGAGAACTATATCAGTCAACAGAACAACTTTCATTTAATTATTTTAAGGTCAGAATGTTCACTTACCTTCCCACTATACTACCTTCTTTTGGTTTTTTCCTTGGACATTTTTCAAGGTCAGCAATGTGTTGACTATTTTAAGTTAACTGGTAACAGATGTACTCTACTGAGTACATCTTACTTCCCCTCCTGAAATCTAAAAACTCAAACCAGCTTTAACACTTCTAAATATAATACTCATTTTATAGCTCCTAATTTGCTGGGTTTCACAACAGGGTAGTTTTTTCATTAATTCTTTGCCTCAAGCCATTCTTCAACTATAATTCTGTTTTACTTAACAGTGATTAAAAGAGTCCCTCAGCATTGGCACAGACATTACACAAACTATGAGCTATTTCAAGTACAGATTCCTTTTTAATGTTGATTATGTTTTTTTTCACTAGTAATTGTTTATTTTTGATCTCTAAAATTCACTAACTCTGAATCTCAACCTATTCAACTTTCACCATGGATAATTCACTCCTCTACATAAGAAAACATTTCATGGGAAGGATGCAAATAGGAATGGCATAAATTCATTGTAACAGGTGAAACTAGAGAGCTAGAAGATAGATCTACTATGTCTCAGGGAATCTGAGGAAAGAAGACACAGGARTATTAAAAAGTACATTTACCATAGTGCCTGTGACAGAAACCGCTGATGTAGTTTTTAGATACTACATTAATATGCACCATTGAGTCTTGAGTCTGAGGAGTGAGAGTAATGTGTGTGACTTCTGGCACAGCCACAGTAAAAGAGACCACATAAAGCCCGTCATCTCATGTCAAAAGAGAAGCTCCTATTGATTTCAGAGAGAGGTGAATCAAACCTAATGAGAAGAAATGTAAATTTCTAATKATAAAAATCATCTTGAAATATTATTGCAGAAGTCACTTTGTTGTCTCAGATATCGATGTGAATACAAGGACTTCATTACTCAAATATCAAATTGTTGCATCTCTCTCAATAGATTTGTAATATGAATCTGGCCTTTTGTAAGCATAATAAAAATTTGACTTGAGATGTCTCGTGTGACAGTAGGGAGAATTTTTCTCCCCTTTTACAAACATGCTAGTTAACTTGCAATGCTAAGCTTAGCTTGACACCCTCATCCTTCTCCAAAAATTAGGCCCAGGCACTTATTTAGTAACTCTCCTTAAACTAGATTTTCTGTAAGAACACTTACGTCCTCCTGGCTAGCTAATTTTTATCTGCACAGCTGAAATATCTCTGCATGACCTCCCACTAGGACTTCCAGCTAAACTTCACAACTCAGTATGTTGTGTTTTGACCTTCTTCTAAGCTGATACAGTTAAGTAAAAAGCAAAGCCTTGAATCAAATGAATCAGGTCTCCCACCTATTGTCAGTTATCCTGTGTGAATAAAGAGTGGTTAATGTTCAGTTGTGTATGGAGAAAACACACTCCACTTTATATATCTGTTTACATTTATCTTACCTACATAACAAAATGTCTCAGCGGCTTCTGCTTGTTTCCTCATCTTTACGATAACAAATCTGTAATGATGCAAAAGTGTTCTGAATTCTGATGTCAGATGAGGAACAGCCACCTTTCATAAYCTGTTTGCACAAGCTTTTTCTCTGATATTAGCTACTGCTATTGAGCAGAGAGAAAAAAAACACAACTAAATGAACTCTAAATAACTTGGGAAAAAATTCAGCTGAGTTTCTCAATTCTTGGCCTGACATATACTTGCAGAAAAAATGGTAATGCTAGCTCAGCCTTTGGGACAAACAAGTGACATTGGAAGTGAAAACCAGTGACAATGTAGTGACCTCATGAGTCATGCAATCAGTGTTTAAGGAAATGATATTTAGCCTGTAAGATTTTGCCTGTTTTACCAAATTCACTAGTCTATCAGCTACCCCATTGCTTGACTGTGGCTAACAAGGGCTCATATACTATTATTATTGATATAACCTGGTTCACAAAACCACCAAGCTTTCCTGCTTCACATGGATGTTTATTGTTTTCCAAAGATACCTACAAAAACCCYAGCCCTCAGCTGGTTCAACTGACCTTCTTCTGGTTTGCCCTGTCATTAGCAGATGAGGAATATACAAAGACACATCTCAAAGATCAATACACTGTGGACACAGTGCCCTAAAGCATTGGTCTACACAGCACTAATTATTTCTTCATCATCAGTCCTCTTCCACCAAAAGAGCACTGTTTAGATGAGTTTTCCCAACACAAATTACTATACTGAACAAGACGTCTGCTACTGCACAACATATACTTGTCCTTAATAAGCTCCAATTAATTGTAACCAACAGCTACAATGAGTAATGTTGTCATATCTGTCATGTCTGCCAAATACTGATCCAAACTGAACAACAGGTGTCTCTCAAAAAACAATGTCACCAATACTAAAATTATTATTCTTCTTGTCATTGGAATGTAAGTGTTCACCATAAAATAATTTCCTTAATAATATATGAAATAGTAAGTAACAGCAAAAGTTGACTCTCTCTCAGAGCCTGATATAGCTGCAGCTGATGTGAGTGGAAGGTGCCACTGGCTTTTGGCGAATCTGGACTTAGCTCTGAGAGGACTCAGATCTTGATTCTTCACTGTGATGGGCTGCAGTAGTTGAAAATAAAATGGTTACTCGGAAATATTGAGAAATGCGAAGGCAAAGCGAAAAGGAGAAAGAGACTGGGTGATCAAAGCAATGTCACAGCCCATCTTATCAGTCCATCAAGGAAATTAAGGATAGGTTAAGAGAGAAACCGACAGGTATCTGAAATGCAGAATGCCTGCCTTCAACATTTCCCCAGGTGGGACTGCATTTAGGTGTATCTGGGATCTCTTCTGTACCCTGCCCTTTTAATCACACACAAGAATGAAGCTAAAGTACAAAATAGTGCCATTTTAAAACCAGCTAAAAAGCTGAGTTTGGGGAAAGAAATAGTAACTGCACCAAAATGTGGGGAAAAACAGAATTTTTCCCAGTAAAATACATTTTTCTAAGTGTATATTTTACCTCTGTGGAACAATAACATTTATCTCTTTTGGGGGATTTTTGAGGCGCAATTGGATGGCAATTTTTTTAAGGCGTTTTCTTACTTCTCTTATTAYACTTGCAGCAGTAATTCACAAGCCAAGTATAGCTTGTATAATGTCACATTTTTTTTTAATTGGTAGCCCATGGTACTTGTTGAAAGGAGGGGAATGCTATATGGATGACTCAAATCATGTTCAAATACACATGCAACCATGTTTGATAGGCATGAAAGAAACCTAGTACATTTGACAGTGTTATAGTTTAGCATTGCATACATTATTTATTATTCAGGCTACTATACAACATGTTTTGAGAGTCCATATTCTTGATTATTAAAATGTGTGCTGTAATCAAAGTATATGACAGATTATGGGTGATCCAAAGGAAAATTTAAGATCGAGTAACTAAAACGCATTCTTCACAGGTATTATAGAAGTTACAGAAAGGGAAAGGCACATTAGTCCAGGCTGCTGTCAGTACAAGATTGTTCCCTACAGTATATTTTCCAATGTTTTCTGTAGTAGAATTGTAAATGTTCCTAGAGATGGAGCTTTTTTCTGCCACTTCCCAAGGGAGATTATTTCACAACTGAATAGTGCTTATTGTCAAGTTTACATTTTTTATTCTGTTAAATTGTCAAAATGCGTATTTGCACATCTTTATTTATCTGTTTAGCAGACCATAACAACAATAGTATTTCAATATGCATTTTAAATAACAATATCAAAATGTTGTATGTTCAGTTTCTAAACTTAAAAGCATTATGTGAATTACTTGGCTTACAACACTGAAGTATCTCTGCTCTGCCTCTTTTCGTACTCAAAAAATACTCATTAAAAGTTAGAAATCATTTGAACTTGTTCTAACCTTACCTAGGCATTGGTCATCTCCGAAATATCATATTCCTTCTCAAGAATAAACAGTTATTTAAGTTATTGCAGGATTTATGCCTTAGTTTGTTGCAAAGTTATCTGATTTTTAAGAAAGACAGGGAATGAATGTTATGTCAGTTTCAATAAATCCAAAATGTAGCATTTTGTGGAATTAATATTCATAGTACTATTTTTCAGACATTAATTTTTTTTATTCCTAGATTCAAATGTCTAACATTGCAATTTGTACTGATGTAGGTGACAATAAAAATACAAGGTGAGGAGGGAACATGATTTCTCAAGTTTGGGGTTGGGTTTTTTTTTTTGGGGGGGAGTAAATGGCTGTTACCTCTCATATTTTCAATCAGAAGATCTGTATTTCTTACAGTATCCTTACCAGGGAGGAGTTCTGATGACAGTAGAGGAAGTCAGAGACTTGATTTTGTTCCATGTGGCTTCTCATTTTCCCTTTGAGAGAATAAACAATAGAAGACAAAGCACAATGTCTTCAAATTTCAGCCACCCTTCTTGTCCTGGTTTTGGCTGGGATAGAATTAATTTTCTTTCTAGTAGTTGGTATAGTGCTGTGTTTTGGATTTAGTATAAGAAGAATGTTGATAACACACTAATGTTTTTAGTTGTTGCTAGGTAGTCTACTTCTCAAGGACTTTTCAACTTCACATGCTCTGCCAGGTGCACAGGAGGCTAGGAGGGAGCATAGCCGGGACAGCTAGACCAGCTGGCCAATGGGGTATTCCATACCATGTGACGTCATGCTCAGCATATGAGGCTGGGGGAAGAAGAAGGAAGGGGGGGACGTTCGGAGCGATGGCGTTTTGTCTTCCCAAGTAACCGTTAGGCGTGATGGAGCCCTGCTTTCATGGAGATGGCTCAACACCTGCCTGCCCATGGGAAGGAGTGAATGAATTCCTTGTTTTGCTTTGCTTGCGTGCGCGGCTTTTGCTTTCCCTATTAAACTGTCTTTATCTCAACCCACAAGTTTTCTCACTTTTACCCTTCCGATTCTCTCCCCCGTCCCACCTGGGGGAGAGTGAGCGAGCGGCTGTGTGGTGCTTAGTTGCTGGCTGGGGTTAAACCACGACAGTCCCTTTTGGCGCCCAACGTGGAGCTCAAAGGGTTCGAGGTAACGACAGGTTTGACTGGGCTGTGCTAGATCGAATTTATAGCTGTTATTGCTGTTTAGCTATTAATGGGCAGGCTCCTGTGCTTGCCATGGGGCTTGCTTGCCTTGCTGTATATCAGAGTCTAGTGCTCGTTAGGGGCTGCTTTTTGCTTTCGCTGCTTGCTGTACTGCTGCACTGCTTATCATCTTGCACTGCTGTGCCTGGGGACATTTTGATAACAGCAATTGCCTTGCTCCTGGGCTGGCAGATGGCCAGGGCATCGCTGCTGTTTCTGTGCTGCTGTACTGGACAGGCTGGAGCTCCAGGGTGAACTTGAGTCGAAGGGACTGTGACCTGTGGATTAGTCCATGCGGGAGCAGGACACCCCAAGGTGTCTGTGGCCATGGATAAGCCCATGCCTGAGCAGGTACTTCTCAAAGCGTCTGTGGCCGTGATTATGTCCGTGCTGCAGCAGGTATACCTCTGACGGGATTGTGGCCTAAGGATAAGTCCATGCTGGAGAAGGTACACCTCGAAGCATCTATGGCTGTGGATAAGTCCATGCTGCAGTAGGTACACCCTGAAGCATTAGTGACTGTGCATGAGGTCATGCTGGAGCACTTCAAAGTGTGTGTCCGTGGATAAGCCCATGACGGGGGAGGTACACCCCTGGAGGGATTGCAGCCATGGGTAAGGCCATGTTGGAGCAGTTTTACTTCTGAAGGGACTGTGGCTGTGGGTGAGGCCACGCTGCAGCCGGTGCACCTCGAAGCGACTGTGGCTGGGGATAAGTCTATGCCGCAGCAGGTACRCCCCTGGAGAGACTGTGGCTCATAGATAAGGCTCCACCTGGAGCAGGTACAACYCTAARGGACTRCAGGCTSTGGAYRAGTCCAAGCCRGAGCAGGGACATGGGGAGGAGTTCATTGCAATGTTAAAGTCTATAACCTGGCCCAAAAGGACCAGGGGTGGAGATTGTAATGGAAATACCTTTAAATTGTTGTAAACAATGATTTGAGTAGCATGTTACAGGAATTACTATAGCAGGAACCGCCAGAACCAATGGAGGAGAAGCCTTACAAGAAGCAGTGCAAGTGCAGCAGTGACCCGATCTGAGCTGGCTTTGGTGCCCAATAACTCCACGCAACACACCACCTCTCCTGTCCTGAGTGACCACCATGACAGATGGAGCCCAAAGTCATGGACTAAACAAACTCAATGGACATTTTGTGGACATTTATGGATATTTTACAGACATTTCACAGGGGTGGTCCATAGACTAAGGGGATGATATCTTTGTATTATATCAAAGGATGGAAAGGGGGGTGGTGGGTAATGAGAATGTATTGATTAGTGTGGGACCTGAGCATGACGTAAATGGTATGGAATAAGGGGTGGATACTGTCCTGGTTTTGGCTGGGATAGAATTAATTTTCTTTCTAGTAGTTGGTATAGTGCTATGTTTTGGATTTAGTATAAGAAGAATGTTGATAACACACTAATGTTTTTAGTTGTTGCTAGGTAGTCTACTTCTCAAGGACTTTTCAGCTTCACATGCTCTGCCAGGTGCACAAGAAGCTGGGAGGGAGCATAGCCGGGATAGCTAGGCCAGCTGGCCAATGGGGTATTCCATACCATATGACATCATGCTCAGCATATAAAGCTGGGGGAAGAAGAAGAAAGGGGGGGACATTCGGAGTGATGGTGTTTTGTCTTCCCAGGTAACCACTAGGTGTGACAGAGGCCTGATTTCCTGGAGGTGGCTCAACACCTGCCTGCCCACGGGAAGTAGTGAATGAATTCCTCTTTTTGCTTTGCTTGCGTGCGCGGCTTTTGCTTTTCCTATTAAACTGTCTTTATATCAACCCACGAGTTTTCTCACTTTTGTGCTTCCGATTCTCTCCTCCTTCCCACCCGGGGGAGAGTGAGCGAGCAGTTGTGTGGTGTTTAGTTGCTGGCTGGGGTTAAACCATGACATGTCTTCAGTGGGAGGACATAGAATTGTTAAGATCCACTGTATAAATAAGAGGAATTTCCATGTGTTTTAAATTAGTCTTTACAGGTCTTTTTTTCAGCTGTCATGTTTGTCTGTATAATTAGGACTACTCTTCTTGTAACAACTGAAAGTCTATAGTTAAGCCCATGAACTTTTGGCAACGTGGAGACATTTGAGGAATTTAMCATTTAAATCCCACCCTTAAACTACTATATCATAGTTTTTGCATTCACCTACACTATTCTTGGACATACTTGCTGCTCAGGACTATGTAGGACATTCAGTGAGAAAACTGAAACTCATGTTTTCCCTGCCTCTTCCCCACTTTGGCATGAAAATAGTCACTGAATATTAAGACAAAAGTAAAATAATGACAAATATGAGAAAACTTGGCTATGGGTGGTTTCCTTTCTACTGAGGGAGGGATGCACATAATCTAATTTCTATGGGTTTCTAATATTTATCGTAGAAAATAATAACTACATTCTCACCAATATACTTGATTTAACATAGAAAAGTATGTTCAAACAGCACAAGTTTCTGCCGTTGGCAATACTGGCCAACAAATGTCTTTCATATCTGTCAGTTCCAAGCTGAAAATTTCTCCAGAGCAAACCCTAATTGGGGATTGAGAGACTGGAGCACCTTGCATGAGTGAGCTGGTACATAGAACACTGCTGGGCTCTGTGCTGGTTTTCACTGGGATAGAGTTAATTTTGTTCGTAGTAGCTAGCATGGGGCTATGTTTTGGATTTGTGCTGAAAACAGTGTTGATAATATAGAGATGTTTTCCTTATGTCTGAGAAGTGATTACACAGAGTCAAGGCCTTAGCTTCCCATGCTCCACCGACTGAGAAGGCTGGAGATACACAAGAAGCTGGGAGGGGACACAGCCAGGACAGCTGACCCAAACTGGCCAATGGGATATTCCATATCATATGACATCATGCTCAGTATATAAACTAGGGGAAAGCTGGCCGGGGGGGGCTGCTGCTCAGGGACTGGCTGGGCATCGGTCCGTGGGTGGTGAGCAATTGGTTTTGTTGTTGCTTTTTTTTTTTTTTCATTTGCATCACTTGTCTTTCTTGGGTTTTATTTCTCTCTCTTTTTGTTATCTTTCTTTTCATTACGTATTATTATTATTTTTACTAGTATATTATTTTATTTCAATTATTAAACTGTTCTTATCTCAACCCAGAAGTGTTCTTAATTTTACTCTTCTGATTCTCTCCCCCATCCCACTGCGGGGGGGAGTGAGCGAGCGGCTGTGAGGTGCTTAACTGCCTGCTGAGTTAAACCACAACAGCTCATACCACAAAGAACAAATCCAGGTGAATACAAAATTTTAAAAAATCCCATAAGGTAATCCACTGTTAAGAATGGTTTAAAGCCATAGTTCTGTCTGTGCTAGCCACTATGCTGTACTTAGTTTCTCACTTAGTTTTACAATTTATAACACACTTATTATCAAATACACAAAATCAGTACACAAAAAATTTATCAATACACAAAAACACTTTACCAAGAACAGCTATATGACACAATAACACCTACTGGTTCCTCTGTAGGGTAACTTTCCTTTCTTATGCAACACATAGATGTGTACATATATCTGTCTTGTTCTGTAAAGACTGTTAGGGAGTCTCCCCTTCCATTGAATAATCCATAAGTATGGCAGATACAGCAGCTGAAAAAGTGTGTATGCAGTAACATACCTTTACTACAAAGCAGCAGTGTACTGGTAAACTTTACAGGTAAATACTGCAATCATTCCAAGTTCTTTGCTCTCCTGGGCAGCATATCAAGACAGATATGCAGTTAGCTAAGTCACAGCACTGAAGTCTGAAGGATAAATGCAGAGGGAGAAAACACTGAAGTATTTAGAAGCCCACAACTTTGGATGAGATAGAGCCAAATGTGGTCTACATACAGCAGGATAGGATGGAGTTTGGGTGGAAGATGAAGCAAGATCAGACTGTGTGTCCAAGTGAGGTGATAATAAGGAAGCAAGAGAGAGGAGACCAATGAATAAGACATGGAATAACAGCTTGGGTAAGTATCAAGTGGGACAAATCAAAAACTGTTGGTGGGATTGACTTCACCAATAGAGCAATAGGTTTATCAAGGTCCCAGCTCCCTAAGGAACTTTTGTGGCCAGTTTACTCTACTTGCAACTGGGTCCAAACCTTTAGCGGTAAAACTGAGCACAATGCAGACCTTGTTTCCCTCTGCTATGTTTTAGAAAAGGTAAGTCCACACGCACCAGTGTTTACTGCTTCTCCTGAGGTCAAATTGGAGTAGATTTGTACAGATGATGCTTTAGAGAACCGTCCTCAACATGTCAATATGCATTTTTAGGAATTAAAAAAGATTGGAGCCCTAGAGGAGCAAGTGTGAAGAATTTCCCATTTATGTGAACATTAATAACCACATAGTTTATGCAGTTACTTTGTAACTTGGTTCTAAGGTCAGCTGATACAGGATTTCAGAGGCAATTACAGTAAATGAAACTGTAGAATAACCCCATGGGGTAGTCCGAAAATACCTTTGCAAGGTGCTTTTTTTTTTTCTTTTTTTCATTCCTCCTAACCCTAAGCTGCCACATCTAGCAGCTGCTTTCTTTTTGAGAATTCGTCACTCCTGAAAAGTGTTTGCAAGCACTTTGGATAATTTCCAATTCATTCTTGCAGGAAATGAGGATTTGCTTCCTCACTTGGGATACCTGCTGCTAGGTTTATTCACTAATAAGCATGATAAATGTTTTAGCCTTTGATCAGTGCTAAATTAACAAGTAAGCTCCATAGAAAAGAAGTCTTTGAGGCTCAGGGGCTCAAGACGGTGAATGAGTTGGAAATATGATTGATTGTGTTGCTGTGAGAAATTTCCATAAAAAAACTTTTATCACGCTGTTATGTTCCAAACAATTAAACCAAAAGTGAAAGATATCTAGCCTCCAAAGAAGACAAGAGGAAGGAGGAAGCAGACCAAACTTCACAGGAGTTTGTTTCAACCTATATAGGCTGATTCTCCCAGAATGTTTTTTGGTTTTGTTTTTTAATTATTTTTTGTGTGTCTTAATTACTTGTGCCACACTGGTCATTTTTATTGGAGTCCTACACATCTTTCTTTTCCCATTGTACCATGTCTGGCTGGGATGGAGTCAATTTTCCTCGTAGTATCCCATATGGTGCTGTGTTTTAGATTTGTGACCAAACCAGTGTTGATAATTCATTAATGTTTTAGCTATTGCTGAACCTTGCTTGCACAACATTAAGGCATTACACCTTTTTCACTGTGTTTCTCCCAGGCTGGAGGTGGGCAAGAGGTGGGCAAGAGAAATTTGGTAATTAACTTACCTGCTCAAATTTCATACTATTGTGACTGCAGTATCATAATCACTTACATGAGAAAGCTTTATCATATCTAGCTTTGATACTGATAGCAATATATTAATCACAGCAGGAGATTTGAAGTCAATTGAAAAAAATTTCCTGAAAAGCAAAAAAATAAAGGCAACCTCAGGCTAATGTTTTCAGAAAGTATGTCCTCTACAGGGTGTGGCAATGTCCTCAGAGGACACTGAATTAATCTTCCTGGAAGACAACACCCTTCCCATCAAAGATACATACAAAAATACTCTTGTGGAATGGTAACCCCCAGCTTCCTATATCACAGAGGTGTCTCTGGTTTTCTTTTTTCCTGTATATATACAATGCTTCAGTAACCTTGCCATCAGTGCAAGTATTCCTAACTTCTCTTTTTCTTCAAACAAAATGCCAGCAGCTAACATCCCTGTTTTCACTGGCACTGTTCAGTAAACTAACAGTGTAAGGCTGGTTCCACAACCTTATGAGTGGGTACTTCCATTATTTTCATACCATCTTACCACCTCCCTGCACTCTTTGGACTGGCATTACAAAGGACCTGGCCTAAAACCACACTTCTTTACAAATGTCCCTTCCCTTGAGGCCAGCTGTCAGAGGTTACTATGGGAGGCATCTTGTACCAGGCAAATCTGTGCACCTCTTTGCTCAGTTTCTTCTTAGAATATAAGACTATCTTGGGAACAGAGACGTTTGTTTACCTTTCTTCCAGCCTTTGTGAACACTTGTCCTTTGTTTCAATTCTTTGGTTTTTCCTTTGTTATCAAAAAAAGCATATGATATGCACCATAGGTCAGATAGTCAGCTGGTTAGGTCAATATAATGTCACTGACGTGAAAGAAAAGATGCATAGACAATCTGGAGGAAGATCTGACTAT
Source organism: Oceanodroma leucorhoa (assembly GCA_030449065.1). Lineage (NCBI taxonomy): Eukaryota > Metazoa > Chordata > Aves > Procellariiformes > Oceanodroma > Oceanodroma leucorhoa. The sequence goes on from JASVER010000081.1 coordinate 3,674,334, forward strand.
GTTTCTCCAATGGTAAAAAAAAGCATCAGGTGTGCACAAGTTATACACCAGAGTTCAGTGAGAGCTTAATAATCTCTCACATTTTTGTGTCTTCAGAAACATTATTATCCCTGGGAAAATGCAGCTTCAACTTTTCTTCTTCATTCTGTAACAACTTACAAAATAAAGTAGACACACATCAGAAAACTTCTTGTCAGTGCAGCAAGCTGTGTATGCTGCCAGCCTGCAGTCTCTAGTCAATCAACTGTTTGTAGGCTTCCTTTTCCCTGCATACGAAAAAGCCCATATCTCTTACATTTGCCACACACTTGCTACTCGAGTCACTTTGGTCATGCATATTTTTTCTCTAATTTTGCCAAAGGCATTGAGATTGCATATGTGCAGTTGGATAATGTACTCGACACTCATGAAATATACTTCAGCTTCTTTTCATTTCCTAGGATTACATGAATGAAGCTCATTAGGTTGTTGCTGGCAGTCTTTTAAGTTAGTTTCATAAAACTTCAAAAAAAAGTCTTTGGAAGCTTTTAAAATAACAACAGTATCAGATCTGACAAGACCTTGTAAATATATCAAGTCATGTTTTGTATGCAGGAAAGTGATACAGTATTCAGAATCCAAAATATTCAAAAACAAATTAAAAAGGGTGGAAGATTTGTTTTGTTTTCAGCAGAGGACAGAGATTCTTGCAAGAAGGCACCTTGGCTAAGTGGTATGACTAATTTATGACTGCTTTAACAGGGACTTCATAGCAGTGCTATTTGTTCACCTAATTTGTCCCTTTGAAAATTCATTTTCACTGACTTGTTTTCCTTGGGATGATAAGAGTGAAGTCTTCTTGGACTCATCTAAGAAAAATAGTTCCACAACACCAGTTGATGTGATTTTCAACTGCACAAAGATAATACATTTCAGTGACAACTGATCAGAAATGGAGCAAGCAACTCAATTCCTCCTTTGTTTGGTACCATCTTCTGCAAGTTAGCACCTTCCACGGAATCTTGACTCCTTTCAAGTCAACAGTCAAAAATCCACTGACTTCAGGGTGTTCGGGATTTCTCAAAGTGAGCTGATAAATTAACACATAAGAATATATTATAGTATTTAATAATGCAATAACTAAGTGTTCTTTGGAGCATATAACAACATTGACCTATTGAATCTAATGAATAATCTATAGAATGGATCTCTTTCCTCCACTGTCCAAATAAATCTTTTATTTTTTCATGCTGAAACAGTTTCAACATAAAGGACTTAAGTGTCCTCCTTATAAGGTGTGATAACTATGTGTTCAGCTCCTTTTAGACAGAATTACACCCAGATTTTGTAGGAACAGAATAAATGCTCTGTTCACTGAACCATGGTATATAAGGAAGAAGGAGGCATGGCCACTATCTCTTCCATATTTGTTTTATAAGGAAGGGCTAGCTGAGACTCCTAACCCAAGGCAAGGGTGTCAGGTTGTGCCTTCCAGCTTGGAGTAGGAAGATCACAGGGATGATGCTGAAACCCAAGAGAGGTCTCATTTTAACATAAACTTCCTTTCATCTGTTTTTAAAGGCTAGTTCAGGCATATGCCAGTGCAGCTTGGTTTTTATGAGTTGATTGTTTTATGTGAATCCTGTTCTTGCCAAGCGTTGTACTTAGAGACTACATATAGGAAAAAATAATGTGTGGAAATCTGCATTCTGCTATGCTCAATCTGTTAATATTTCAGGAATCTGTGAATCTAGACTCATTTTATGCACCACTGCAACCTCGGAGGTGAGAGGCAGCCCCTTATGCCTCACAGTTCCAGCTGAGGAGGTAGAGCTCTGAAAAACATACCAACCAAACTCTATTGCATCTCTGCCAAACATGTGCAAAACAGAATTTTTCAGAGGCTAAAAGTTAGGTAAAATTTTGGTAGTATTTTTCACAGAAACAGCAAATGTTGCTGTCCTGAAGCAAAGGACATCCATTGCTCAAATCCAGGATCTCCAAAGTAATTTTTTGCAGTAATTTTATTACCATTATTATTATTTTTACCACGGGCTAGCCAAATTAGCTATCCCAGTCTAAGAATGCATGCAGCGATGTTTTACTCTGAATGATTAATGATGATTAGGGCTCTGAACAGACAAAGGTAGGTTATTATATGTGGAAAATTTCAGGATAACGTCTCCATGGACAGCAACACCAGCTGTACTGGATATATGACAAAGCCTGGATGAATCTTCATCTCAGGTGTAATTTTAATTTTCTTTGGGTACATTAGTAGCACTCAGATTTGAAGAGAGCTGTGTTGTCCAAACAGTTAGGCTCTATAACATGAATGAATAAAGTAAGGTAGTAAGAACAAGTGACAGCGTGTGTCAAATCACTGCCATTGGTTTTTTCCTTGCTATTAGAAGACTAATAGAGTGAGATATATCTGGGTACATTCAGTAGGAAATGGGAGTGTTCAGGTTTGAAAAGGCCTTGTGAGCATACTTGAAGAAGAAAGGGAGAAAATAGCATCCATCAATGTTGAATTAATTTGATGAAACATTAGTAGATTTTATAAGACCTGAAACTTCTCTGCAAAATAATCACGAACACTTGCAAGCGTCAAAGTGACATTTGTATTGCTTATTGCTGCTTTCACCTTGAGACCCATATGTTTCTGACAACAGCAGTAGAATCTGTCACACAAAGTTTACAATGTGCAGTTTGAAAGGACAATGTTAACAACTTATAAATGTTAATGCCTATTGATTCTCTTTCATAAGGTAATGTGTATTGTAGAGCATAGTATTTTACACTACAAAGTTATAGCGTTATATGGAACTATTTGGCGTGGATTGGCTTTGCTGAATACCGAATGTTGAAAAACATTGAAGAGAAAATGGACCTTGTACAGCATCATGTATCTTTAGCCACAGCTGATAAATTCTTGAAGTGGGGACTGCAGTATTTTACAGTAAATGGATTTCTTAAATATATTTACCACATTCCCTTCTTGTTGCAAGTCATCAGTCCAGTATTAATCACTCTCTGTATGAGTGAGTTATACCAGTTTGTTGGAGATGTGTAAATGTGCATGTGTGAAAGGAACACAGTTTTCCATTGCAGATGTGCTAATGGGCAACTAGATTATGATGATTAATTCCGCCTGATCTGGATTTATGAGGTGAAAGTGAATACGATCTTAAGATTTATGCACTGTCCATGTATTATCTCTTGTGAACAGTTTTATGATGAGATAATTGGCCAATAACTCAGCACCCTGATAGCCCAAGGAGATTAACTTTCAGTGTAATAAAGGACATTAAAAACCACAGGAAAAAATGCAGTCTTTTATTTAAAAGTATATAGAATATGGGGGCATTTGTATAAATGTGTGATTATTTTTCCCATGAGAATGGACTACAGTAATATGTTCTTTTTTTTTTTTTTTTTTTTCCATCCAAAAAACCCAGCAATGGAAAACTGAGAGACTGAGTAAACATCAAGTTACAGATGATCAGATAAGTTCTATACTCTTCTGACTACTATTTGGATGACTTCTTCATTCAGGAATGGTAGTCAGATTTGCTTCTTTGTAAAGAAACTACAGGACTGACAGCACACAATAAATCGTGTCTAACAACATGGTGAAAAACTGGCAAGAGACAGCTTGTACAGTGACAAATACAGCTGACAACGACCATATACATCTGTTTGGTAGGATTTATGAGAAAAGAATACAAACAAGGAGATGGAACTTAGCTTTGCAACAGACATTTGAAAGTATTTTATTTATTTATTACTAGTAGTAAAAATGTAAGGAATATAAAAAAAATGAGACTAACAAATAACTTTTGTCATTTTAAACGCAACTAGATTATGAAGAGAAAGGGCAGATTAACATTTTGATTATCAGCTTCTATTTTAAATGCCAGATGAACTAAGAACAGTGTGATTCTAAAGCATACTGATTAAAGGATAGTCTGGTGCAGCTATTTTTAACACATACATTCAGGTATAAATCAGGTTTGAATCCTGCCTCCAAAGCTTGAAGTAGAAAAGTAACAAAAGTTTGTTTATTATTCTTTGATATAAAATGAAGTATCAAACCATTATTCCACTAAAAAAAAAAATTTATTATAATAAATGGCTTTACAAGAAAGGTCATCAGATTCAAACTCTTTCATAATTAACTACTTAGTTATCTGAGTGAAATAATCAAGGTGCTGGAATAAAAATTATCATGGCTGAATTCTATTGAAATTATTAATACTTATTTGATATCATTTGTATTAAAAACTAGCAGTGGTTTAGGTAAAGATAAACTTCTCTGTATGTTTATTCTTTTTTTGTCAAAGTAAATGTCTTAGATAAAATTCAATTTTATGTTTACTGTATAAAAATTCTTACTGAAACTGGTAGATGTGTTAATGTGTTACCTTTCTGAAGAGCTAAAGTATATTGAAAAAGGTAGAAATAGAAAGGAAGCCAAAAATATCAAAAAACATTCAGAAGATGTTCCACAGATAAGTGATCATAGGTGTTTATTTGATTTTGAGAGAAACAGATTAAAAAATAAATATGCTTAAGTTAATGCTTCATTAAACTGCAGCTCATAGCTGCAAGACTTCACTGAGGAGAACAGTTCTGATAGATAAATAAAAATGTTTGAGGTTTACAACAAAAAATCAAAATTTTCATAGCACAACTAGAATAGTTGAAACATGCAGAAGTAATAAAAAGCACTACTGCCAGTTTAAGATAAATTTTCCCTTATGGACCGGTTGCTGACTATATCTTCAAAGATTTTTGCACTTATTGTTGGAAAGAGTATTCTGTACAAGAAATAGCCCACTACTCTCTCCAGATATGATATTTCCTCTGGTTTTATAACTCCTAAGCAGAAACTCATCTAGCCAGGGAGAGTCATCTAGTATATCCCCTGCAAAAAAATAATCTCTTCAAGTTCAGCATATGGTTTGGGGCTAGCATAGATGGGCTCACCGTAAAAGCTTCTGCCAAGCAAGGCTGTACATGGGAAGACAATATTCCCTTCTTTCTGTTTGTCACCTTTGGACAACACCATTTACTCAAGATCTCTTTATATATTTGCATTTTTTAAGAACTTCTGAAAGACAGAAATAATTTTATCAAAGATACTGATGGTGTATTATAGTTGAATAAGAAATTAAGGATGCTGCACTGGTGGTTTAGAAACTTCGGTTGTGTAATTCACAAAACCAACACCATATTTATGCTGAAAATGTCAGAGCCAAGCTCATCACAGTGAGAAGTTTGCAAAAGGCGGTTTAAAAGATACCAGGATAAAATGAGGCACCTTGTGTGTAGTCTGCAAGAGCCTCACTGTGTGGAGGCACGGTAAGGGAGGAAGGTTATTCTTCTGAATTGTCATCAGTTGTAAGTCTGCCTTCAACCTTATCACCCTCTTTATGACACTTCTATCATGACTTCCTCCAGGTTTTTTCAATGTAGTCAAATTAGCCAAATGTTATGTACAGTTAATTATGTATAAGTGATTAATTAATCTAAAATATGTAACTATCTTGGAAAATCCCTTTACAAAATTTATAAAGAAAAAATATATAAAATACCTGCGCAAACATTTATGTTCACAACATTAGTCATTGTTCTTTTTTATTTTTTAATGACATAGTAAAAGAATTCAATGTTCATTTGACATTCGCATCTAATTTGAGACTGAAAATCTGATGTACTTACTGTAAACATCAAAAGACAGTGAAAAACAATGTAATGTAAAACATGCTGGTTGCTTTTAAATTTCACTCAACTCACAGAAAAGACTTCTTTGGACATTTCACAAATGCAAATTGCTGGATGATGAAGGTTTACACACAAACTCTCCTACTTAAATAAAAGGAATTTTATGTTCATCCTTGTAAAATCAAATAAATAGGTCTCCATCCTTGCAGATATTCAAAGTGCAACTGGGCAAGGTCCTGAGCAACCTGATCTAAGTTGCTCCTCCTCTGAGCAAAGCATTGGACCAGATTACAACCTTAAAACCCTCTGAACCTAGGTTATTCTACGATTCTATATTCTTTATGGGCTTTCACTTAACCATGTATGACTCATTGACATTATGCTATGTTGTAGCACTGTGTGCCCATGGTTTAGGCTGAAATAACTCATTTTGTTTTGTTTTGCTTAGGATCAGTTTGTATGGAATATTTTCCTCACAACATTCCTCACATTAAATTTTTCATTGAGAATGGATATAAAAGTATAACTTCTGGGGTCTTTTCAGCAATCATTAAAATAATAATCAGGCAGTTCATAATTACAGACTTGCACAAATGAAGGGAAATATTAATAGGATATGTCCGTGGTTCAGAGTAGTACATAAGGAACAATCAAATACTGTTTCAGTTACTGAGCTATTTTCATGGATGAAGACTCATCTTTAATTTGTGAGATTAAAAGTGCTTTGTTTAATACCCATTGTTATTTATAATATAGGACAAAGCAGCCGATGTCTAGACATATTCTTATTCCTTACCGTAACATTCTATTAAAATAATATTGTTTCCCAGACCAACAATCAAGGCCAGTACTGTGGCTTGTAATCCTGCCTGCAGAAGTCCTCAGTGAGAAGTTGGCACTAAATTAACTTCAGTGCCAATTTAATGAAGCAAGTGGCAATCTGTGGGAATTATTTTTTTGTACTGTTACAATCTGATCCTATTGGCTTTTTCTCCAACCGGCTAGGAGCAGAATGTCAACTTCCACCAATATTAAGTAATAATCAGAAGGATGTATTGAGAAATTTCCCCTGTAGTGAGGATTAAGAACTTTATGTAAGTTCATCTGGTGTCAGCACACATCACTGTAAGAAACAGATTCCCAGACTTCTGTTCAGATACCATTGCTTAGCGATAGCAAAAACAGCACACCAGCAAAGCTAATTACACTAATAATCCTACTAAGTAGGATAATATATATACTCTCTAATGAAGCTCTAACATACATCAAAAGTCAAAGGGAAGCGTAGTATGACATACTGGAAAATGTAGCTGAAAGGATAGAACGTAACTCCATCTATCTTAGGAAATTCTTAGGTATTTAGAGAATTAGCTCAAAAATGTCTTAGTATCAAATTTTAACAGGTAGGAGCTGTGCTTATTTGTGGATAATTCATCTGCTGAATTTGTTGAATAAAGATAGAGGTAATTTTGATTCCTACCGGCCTAAGGAAAGTCTTTACTTGTATTTTCTGGTAGCAAAATGAAAGCAGATTTAAAACCTACCATAATAACACATGGAAGCTTATAGTGATAACATATGAATTTAGAGGTGATAATATTTAGAGGTGATAATAAAGTCTTGGTTTTCAAAGAGCATTACTAATTTTAGTGTTCTCAACTGCTTTCTGGTTTTGAATGTCCATATTATTTGCAAATTGACACTAGAAATGTATTACTGTTTATTATAGAGCCATCTTTTGAAACTAGAATACATGTAACCAATGCAAGTGTAAGATTTGCTGTCATTCAGAAAATTTGAAAAGGCAGTTTCTCTGGAGTAGCAGCTCCAGTCCAGCAGGCCAGGGTTTAGAACATTTTCTTTTGGCCATCCCTATTTCACCATGGCTTTTCACTCTATCCGTGTTATATGGTCATTTGGCATTGCTTGGCACTTAAAAGCTGATGAGCTCTCTAAGGAGTCTAGAAATAATTTTGTGTCTCCAAACTGAGGGTTACATCTTAATTTTGGCTGGCAACAAAACAGGAGCTTCCACATAAAGAACAGCAGCAACCACTGGGATTTGTTTAACGGAACAGACAAAAAATCCCTACATTTTGTGGAACCTCCAGCTATCATCTCTTTTCAGCATTAATTATAGCCAATGTTACACAGAAAAAGTCAAGACTAATCTGTCCTTCTCCAGCAGTACTCAGAAAGTACCTGGTATGGCTTTCTCAACCTCTTAGAGAAGCAAAAGTAGCAGTCAAGACAATTTTTCACAAATGTATTAAATCACTTCTAAAACTGAAATATATTAAAATAACTTAAAAATTAGACCACTGAAATTGTTGAGAGAGACTATAGACATTATAACTACACTACTTCTCTTTTCCTGTATTTTGTCTTCCTCTCTTTATTTTATTTGTCCTAACTTCACCTCATCCCTCATTTAAGTTTTCAGACAATAAACTTTCAGGGGACATACACAATTAGCGCAGATCCTTCCTGTAGGTCATTTAACCTCGTTTGGATCATTTGTGTTTGTGGRTATGCAGGTGCATCAACTGAATATGCTTGTTCCGTAGCAAGTATTTAGAAACACCATGATTAATGAATTTTGAGAGTAAACAATCCAAAAGTCCAATCTGTATCTCTTCAAATAGTGTGAGAAGCTAGCAAAGAAAATCTCCAGAAGAATTCCTGCAGTTTCTGATACTGTACTGCTAGCTGGGCACCTGCCCCAAGACCTGAAGACCTTTAAAGATCCTAGAAGACCCACAGAAGTCACTGTCATTGCTGCAAATCTCTCAACAGTCAACAGAATTTCAACTGAAGGAGCATTACTCCTGGCTTGCCTTCCTCTCCCTACCAGCTCATTTAATTTCTGCCCTTCAATCCTAGTGTGCACTTGGTGATCACAAAGTGGGATTTGCAGGAGCAGTATGAGGCAGGTAAATATTGCAATGGTTGCTGATCCTTCTTTCTCTTTGGAAGACTTCACCACAGGAAAATCAGAAAGAAATGGCTCCAGCATTTGCATTCAGAATATGAATTTTGGGAGGTAAATAACACCAGATGTCAATCATCATTACCTCAGCAGCATAGCCAAGACAGAGCAATAAGAGCAGTTTGGGGGCTGGAGGAGGGGACGTCACTGAACGGCAGAGAGAAATCTGCAATACAGGGAATGTTAGCACAGTTAGGTATTGGTACGTGTGCACCTCTGACTCTGTTTTTTTACAGGCAGCACTGGAGTTGTAAATAACAGAAAGATGCAAACTTTAGAAATAGTTTTCTATGGCATTTGAGGCGGGGAGGAGAAAACATCTGTTGTTTTGAAGCCATGTGTGGCTTTGAAATTATACTTTGCATAAAATCAAATGCTGGGCAGGGAAGTGCATTTAAAGCAGGCTGCTTTTTTTTTTTTTTTTAATTATTTAAGGCCAAATTTTATATTTTTTAGAATACAAAAAAATTTGAAGATATTTTCCATCTTCAAAAGAAGGAACTTATTTGTGATATTTTTCTGTCTTTGAGGAATCTCAGAAAAGCTGTTATTTTGTGGTATGGTATGGTATGGTTTGGTATGGCATGGCATGGGTGTTACAGCTTTGTTACTAAAGCTTTTACAGTGGAGATCCAAAAAGGCTTTTTTTTTTTTTTTTAAATTGGATAAATCTTGGATCCCCAATATGGAAAATAATTATTGGTATTTTTCTATAGTCACATATCTAATGAGTGAAAATCTGCTGCCTGTTGTTACAGTTCGTATCACTTTTGGACAAATTTTTATGTGTGTATGTGTTGCCGTATCTTGAAAACAAAATAAGTGGAAAAGAAACAGGTACAAAGACTCTAATGGTCTCATCAATCATCTGAAGGCTGGATCCTCTGCCACAGCAACAGAGTACTTATTAACTGCCATCATTTCTCCGAAGGCAATATGGATCTTACTGGCCCCTTGAGAATCAACCAGTTGGACTGTGCAATAGGTCTTGGCATGGCTGATGGGGTTCACAGATGTTTTAAAACAATAAAGGCTGCTTTTTGTTAACTCTTTCGAGCTTTCAGCAGTTGTGGTTCACAATATACTCCTGCACTAGAGGCAGAGCTAAGTTCCCATATTAAAAGGAAAATTGTGTTTAAATATTCAAGTTTGGCTTGTTCCTGGTCATTGACTGGAAAAAATTTCTGTACAATGTAACATTTTATAGTTTAACTTGGAACTAATACTGTCTTCATGTTAGACAATTAAAAACATCATATTAAACAGAAAAGGTTCTTTTGAGCTCTTTTCCTAGCCTATGTTATCTAATCCAGTTTTTGACCTTCCACTGTTCTTCCAGTCAAACTCCATTACATTAGTATCTGGCTGAGCAACATGCAACAGAAACAGAAGCTAGTATTAATTGCTGAAGCAATCAATTTTGAAAGATGCACCTAGATGAAAAAGCTGYTTATTATACTATTTTATCTGATTTGCAGTAAATTTTGAACACAAAAAAATAGTTGTCCTTGAATACTGGGATGTTTCTATTTATTTCCTACTTAGGTTTTTTAAAAAACATACAGAAAACCTCAAAAACCTATAAAACTATATCTGAATTCATACTGATTAGGTTTAGATGATATGACAAAAGGAATTCCATTGAAGTCAACTAATGTAGGATTCAAACATAATTCAGTATTTTTGGGGAAAACCTTGAACAGTTTATGACTGTAGAATAAAAATCCTTCCCATCAGAGAAAGACTTTTGATTCAGTAAAACAGAATTAAACAAAACAACTTCTGACACACCCTTTAAGCCCTGTGTCTGTCCTTGGCCTGCTGAAATACACAAAACCACAAACTGGCCCTTTGCATTAAATCTATGACCTGGAGCATGCAAACTATAACTATGTTATAACTGTACCAATATATTTTGTTGTTATAGTTCTGATGAAATAAGGGAAAATTTAAGGACCACTCAAAATATTCAGTCAATAAAGAATACCCTTGTGAATTCTTTCCTCCTGTTCACCTCTTAGATCTGAGACATTATTGTGGCCCATAGACTGATATATGGATTTTTTTTTCTACATCTGTCCTCCTAAGGCATCCTCCATTTAATATTTGTTAATATGTCATTATATTAAAGACATATCTTAGTTATAAACTCAAACATATATTTCTAACTAATCAGTACCTGAGAATGCTAAATGATAAATTAGCACTCTGTCTCTTCTAAAGGTCGAAAACCACTGTAAAACAAAATCTTTACTTAAGTTATGTTTGATTTTATTCATAAAATCTGTGACTGAAAGGTATTTGCAATAAATTTATTTTATGCTGTACATTATGATGTCAACTGCATTACTGGTTCCAGTTAAAGGCTACCTGCATGTAACAGAGAGGTGCATATTCCTTACAAATTCATAAATCTGAGGCTAACCTGGGCTATTTAATTATCTCTGCCCATTTTACTACTGTGGGAAAGCCAATTCAAGCATAAGGCAATGTGTTGGCTTCCTTACCTGCTTAAAGTAGAAGGAAGTTTAGTACAGACTACATGGTTTGGTTTTACCTGTCAGAGCCTCTTTTTAAGCAGGCTAATGAGGTAAGGGTGTTTGCAATTAGAGCCCAGGAAATAGCAGGTTAACAATTAGTAAAGGTCTACCTACAAAGAAGGGTCAAGTGGATTATTTCAATGAAGCTGTAGATTTTCTGCTGCTACGCAGTTTGAGGACTTTTTTTATGGTTTTGGTTTTTAACTGAAAAAAAAAAGAATTGACTCTGACTTCATCTAGACTTCATTCTGGGGTGTGTTCTGATATTCCCTTTGCACAGAAAGGAAAGTTATTGGAGTGTGTTGAAGTTCACAGGTAGTGTATCTCCAGTATTTCTTTTCTAGAGAAATTAGGATGAGGAAGAGAGCTGCTTATCTCCTGAACTGGAGTTGAAGTGTTGCTAATGTCACAATTACTACCAAAACTCAGAAGGTTTTTTATATGGTAACAGAGGATTATTTATGGAAGAGACGATAGCAGGAATGTGACTTCTGTGGAAGAGAAAACTATTGGATTTCCACTCTAGCAGGTGCTTTTGTTATAAGGCTTGAGAGTCCCTTTCTGTGAGGGAGAAAAAAAAAAAAAAAAGCACCTGTGACAGGAAATAAGTTTGTTGGAGCTTTGTGTCATGTTGATGTTGTCATGATTGCGGAGCTGTAAAATAACTTTTGTACCAGATAACCAAACAAGTCAAGGTCAAAAACTTGAGTCAAAGAAGAAAAATTAAACAGAGCAAACTTTCCCAGTCTGAGCCAGAGTAGGAATTTTTTCATCTTCTGCTGGTTTTCTCCCTAACTCCTTCCTTTCATTTTTTGTTTCCGTTAAGAACCCATGAAAAGTTCTAGACTGAAGTGATGGGGACTGAAGTCAGTGAACAATAGTACAGTGGTCCTCTCAGCATTGTCCAAAAAAATGCTTTTATGCTTTCTTAGTGGACTATCCCTATAAAGTGTAGATAACTCGGCCCAATTGATGAATGTTAAAAAAAAAAAAAAAAAAGCTTTGCATTTTGGAAGTATTCTGATAAATGTATCAAGATAGATCATAGCACAATCTTCAAAATAACATTTTAATTCAGAACAGTGAGGCGCTCTGGACCAATCCCTTTAAAGTATGCCCCTTTCTTGTTTCAGAGCTGTGTAACAAGAGCTCTCTTAAGGCTTGATAGCAGCAATAAAGGGCATGTTTTCAAATCACTTCTCTAATTTGTAGATGGAGCTCAGAAGTTGCTCCTACTTTCTGAGCTTGTATTTGGTAATTCAAGTCCCTCATTTTATATACCTTTTCTGTACTGTTTCATTAAGGGAGATGATAAATACCCTGAACAGGTTTGGTTGCATGGCACTTGACTCTGCAATGCATCAAACAGGAATTGGTTTTATATAGGTAAAACTGAGTCCTGAATATGAATGCTGTAAATCATTCCAGTATAGTGTAAAATGTTCACAAATTCTCATGTGGTATGTACACAATCACTGGACATTAGCTGAATTCTGAATTGATTTTTTTTGGCTTGATTTTCAGTATAAAGTGGTAGCATAAGTAAAAAAAAAAATAATCTTCCTTCCTCCTTCTGAGGGTATGAGCTCTGTCACATTATAATCTGAACAGGAAAGTGCAAGTCTGAGAGGAGATTTGATTGAATTTCTTTTTCTTCAGTTTGTATGATCAATCTTTCTTTAAGGGTCGAGAAAAGTACTAGAATTGTGCATGCTTTTCTGGCAACAGTCTGAGTCTAATCCTGGACATCTCTGCAGCTTTTTGTCTGTACTCTCCTAGGGCGTAAGGGCATGTTAACCATTCATACCATCCTGCTTTTAGAAGAAAAAGGACAAATGAAATGTTCTTCTGTACATCAGACAGTTCAGATTATGAAATATGTTGTAAAATGACAGTATGCTGCAACCTTGCTATCTGATAGGCTGGTATATATTGAAATTGACACCATTGCAAACGTACTCTGTGGTACTGGAGTAGTTTAGTCTCAGTAAGTATGGGATATGGTTAGGCATTCATTCTTAACTTGGAATTTATTTTCCTTTTTGAATATGATTCTTATAAGTAGGAACTGCTGCACGGCCCATGGCAAGGCCAGAAAAGGTCAGATGTTGATGCAGATGCCTCTGCTGCACCAGAACAAACTGAATGGGCACTAGGACTGCCTACCTGCCAAGCTCACGCACTGGCCACTGTGGGAATTACTTTGAGCAGGAAAGAGGAGAAAGTTGAGGGCAGTGAAGGGGAGGAGAGAAAGAGACAATGATGGAGAATCATAGAATCATAGAATAGTTTGGGTTGGAAGGGACCTTTAAAGGTCATCTAGTCCAACTCCCCTGCCATGAGCAGGGACATCTTCAACTAGATCAGCTTGCTCAGAGATCCCTCCAACCTGACCTTGAATGTTTCTAGGGATGAGGCATCTACAACCTCCCAGGGCAACCTGTTCCAGTGCTTCACCACCCTCATTGTGAAAAATTTCTTCCTTATCTCTAGTCTGAATCTACCTTTTTTTAGTTTAAAACCATTCCCCCTTGTCCTGTCACAACAGGCCTGCTAAAAAGTCTGCCGCCATCTTTCTTATAAGCCCCTTTGAAGTACTGAAAGGCTGCAGTAAGGCCTCCCAGAGACTTCTCTTCTCCAGGCTGAATAACCCCAAGTCTTGCAGCCTTTCATCATAGGATAGGCATTCCATCTCCCTGAACATTTTTGTGGCCCTCCTCTACACCTGCTCCAACAGGTCCATGTCCTTCTTGTGCTGAGGGCTCCAGAGCTGGACACAGTACTCCAGGTGGGGTCTCACCAGAGCAGAGTAGAGGGGCAAAATCACCTCCCTCGACCTGCTGGCCACGCTTCTTTTGTTGCAGCCCAGGATACAGTTGGTCTTCTGGGCTGCAAGCGCACATTGCCGGCTCATGTCCAGCTTTTCATCCACCAGTACTCCCAAGTCCTCCTTGGCAGGGCTGCTCTCAATCCCTTCATCCCCCAGCCTGTATTGATACTCAGGGTTGCCCCAACCCAGGTGCAGGACCCTGCACTTGGCCTTGTTGAACCTCATGAGGTTCACATGGGCCCACTTCTTGAGCTTGTCCAGGTCCCTCTGGATGACATCCTGTCCCTCAGGTGTGTTGACTGCACCACTCAGCTTGGTGTCATCTGCAAACTTGCTGAGGATGCACTCGATCCCACTGTCTGTGTCATTGATGAAGATATTAAACAGTACTTGTCCCAACAGGGACCCCTGAGGGCCACCATTCATCACCGATCTCCATCTGGACATTGAGCCGCTAACCACTACCCTCTGGATGCATCCATCCAACCAATTCCTCACCCACCAGACAGTCCACCCATCAAATCCGTACCTCTCCAGTTTAGAGAGAAGGATGTTGTGGGGGACCGTGTCAAATGCCTTACAGCAGTCCAGATAGATGACCATCAGTAGCCCTTCCCATGTCCACTGATGTAGTCACTCCATCAAAGAAGGCCACTAGGTTGGTGAGGCAGGACTTGTCCTTGRTGAAGCCATGCTGGCTGTCTCGAATCACTTCCCTGTCCTCCATGTGCCTTAGCATAGCTTCCAGGAGGACCTGTTCCCTGATCTTCCCAGACACAGAGGTGAGACTGACTGGCCTGTAGTTCTCCGTGTCTTCCTTTTTTCCCTTTTTAAAAATGGGGGTTATGTTTCCCCTTTTCCAGTCAGTGGGAACTTCACCAGACTGCCATGGCTTCTCAAATATGATGGACAGTGGCTTTGCAACTTCATCTGCCAGTTCCTTCAGGACCCGCGGATGGATGTCATCAGGTCTCATGGACTTGTGCACCTTCAGGTTCCTTAGATCGTCTTGAACATGATCTTCTCCTACAGTTGGTGGCTCTTTATTCTCCCAGACCTCTCCTTTGCCTTCGACGGCTTGGGCAGTGAGGCTCAATCACTTGCCGGTGAAGACGGAGGAAAAAAAGTCATTGAGTACCTCTGCTTTCTCCGTATCCCAGGAAACCAGGACTCCCATTTCATTCCAGAGCGGGCTGACATTTTCCCTAGCCTTCCTTTTATCCCCAACGTACCTATAGAAGCTTTTCTTGTTGCCCTTGACATCCCTGGCCAGATTTAATTCTATCAAGGCTTTGGCTTTCCTAACCAGATCCCTGGCTGCTCAGACAATTTCTCTGTATTCCTCCCAGGCTACCTGTCCTTGTTTCCACCCTCTGTAGGCTTCCTTTTTGTGTTTTAGTGTGTCCAGGAGCTCCTTGCTCATCCATGCAGGCCTCCTGGTGTTTTTGCCTGACTTCCTCTTTGTTGGGATGCATTGCTCCTGACCTTGGAGGAGGTGATCCTTCAGTATTAACCAGTATTTCTTAGGCCCCTCTTCCCTCCAGAGTTTTGTCCCATGGCATTCTACCAAGCAGATGCCTGAAGAGGTCAAACACTGCTCTCCTGAAGCCCAGGGTAGTGAACTTGCTGCGTACCCTCCTTGGTGCCCTAAGGATCTTGAACTCCACCATTTCATGGTCATTGCAGCCAAGGCTGCCCTTGAGCTTCACATTCTCCACCAGCCCCTCCTTGTTGGTGAGAACAAGGTCCAGCATAGCACCTCTCCTCATTGGCTTCTCTACCACTTGGAGAAGGAAATTATCAGCAATGCATTCCAGGAATCTCCTGGATTGCTTACTTCCTGCCATGTTGTCCCTCCAACAGATATTAGGGTGGTTGAAGTAAGGCCCACAAGGACCAGGGCTTGTGAACATGAGGCTGCTCCTATCTGTTTATAGGGGGCCTCAGTCTTCCTGATCAGGTAGCCTGTAGCAGACCCCCATCGTAATGTCACCTGTTCCTGCCCTCCCTTTAATCGTGACCCATAAGCTCTCTGTCAACTCCTCATCCATCCCCAGGCGGAGCTCCATGCAATCCAGCGGGTCATAGAATCGTAGAATCATAGAATACATTAAGGTTGGAAAAGACCTCTAAGATCATCAAGTCCAACCGTCAACCCAACATCACCATGCCCACTAAACCATGTCCCGAAACGCTACATCCACACGTTTTTTGAACGCCTCCAGTGATGGTGACTCCACCACTTCCCTGGGCAGCCTGTTCCAGTACTTGACTACCCTTTCACTGAAGAAATTTTTCCTAATATCCAATCTAAACCTCCCCTCGTGCAACTTGAGGCCATTTCCTCTCATCTTATCACTAGTTACTTGGGAGAAGAGACCAACACCTGCCTTGCTACAACCTCCTTTCAGGTAGCTGTAAAGAGCGATAAGGTCTCCCCTCAGCCTCCTCTTCTCCAGGCTAAACAACCCCAGCTCCCTCAGCCGCTCCTCATAAGACCTGTTCTCCAGACCCTTCACCAGCCTCGTTGCCCTTCTCTGGACACGCTCCAGCACCTCAATGTCCTTCTTGTAGTGAGGGGCCCAAAACTGAACACAGGATTTGAGGTGCGGCCTCACCAGTGCCGAGTACAGNCACAGGATTTGAGGTGCGGCCTCACCAGTGCCGAGTACAGGGGCACGATCACCTCCCTACTCCTGCTGGCCACACTATTCCTGATACAGGCCAGGATGCCATTGGCCTTCTTGGCCACCTGGGCACACTGCCGGCTCATGTTCAGCCAGCTGTCGACCAGCACCCCCAGGTCCTTTTCTATCGGGCAGCTTTCCAGCCACTCTTCCCCAAGCCTGTAGCGTTGCCTGGGGTTGTTGTGATCCAAGTGCAGGATCTGGCACTTGGCCTTGTTGAACCTCATGCAATTGGCCTCGGCCCATTGATCCAGCCTGTCCAGATCCCTCTGCAGAGCCTTCCTACCCTCAGGCAGATCAACACCCCCGCCCAACTTGGTGTCGTCTGCGAACTTACTGAGGGAGCACTCGATCCCCTCATCCAGATMATTGATAAAGATATTAAACAAGACCGGCCCCAAAACTGAGCCCTAGGGAACACCGCTCGTGACTGTCCGCCAACCGGATTTAACTCCGTTCACCACAACTCTCTGGGCTTGGCCGTCCAGACAGTTTTTTACCCAGCGAAGAGTATACCCATCTAAACCACAAGCCGCCAGCTTCTCTAGGAGAATGCTGTGGGATGCAGTGTCAAAGGCTTTACTAAAGTCCAGGTAGACCACATCCACAACCTTCCCCTTATCCACTAGGCGGGTCACCTGGTCATAGAAGGAGATCAGGTTGGTCAAGCAGGACCTGTCTTTCATGAACCCATGCTGGCTGGGTCCAATCCCCTGGTTGTCCTGCACCTGCCTTGTGAGCGCCCTCAAGATGAACAGCTCCATCATCTTCCCTGGTACCGAATCCAGTCAGTAGTTCCCCGGATCCTCCCTCCTGTCCTTTTTGTAAATGCGCGTCACATTGGCAAGCCTCCAGTCGTCCAGGACCTCCCCTGTTTACCAGGACTGCTGATAAATGATGTAGAGTGGTTTGGCAAGCTCTTCTGCCAGCTCCCTCAGTACTCTTGGGTGGATCCCATCCGGCCCCATAGACTTGTGAGTGTCCAGGTGGCATAGCAGGTCGTTAACTGCTTGCTCTTGGATTATGGGGGGCATGTTCTGCTCTCCATCCCTGTCTTCCAGGTCAGGGGGCTGAATACCCTGAGGATCACCAGTCTGACTACTAAAGACTGAGGCAAAGAAGGCATTAAGTACCTCTTCCTTTTCCTCATCCTTGGTGGCAATATTCTCCCCGGCATCCAATAAAGGATGGAGATTCTCCTTGGCTCTCTTTTTGTCGTTAACATATTTGTAAAAACATTTTTTGTTTTCTCTTACAACAGTGGCCAGATTGAGTTCTAGCTGGGCTTTTGCCATTCTAATTTTCTCTCTGCATGACCTAACGACATCCCTGTACTCCTCCTGAGTTGCCTGCCCCTTCTTCCAACAGCGGCAGACTCTCCTTTTTTCCCTGAGTCCCAGCAAAAGCTCCCTGTTCAGCCAGGCCGGTCATCTTCCCCACCAGCTCTTCTTACAGCACATGGGGACAGCCTGCTCCTGCGCCTTTAAAACTTCCTTCTTGAAGAACGTCCAGCCTTCCTGGACCCTTCTGCTCTTCAGGACTGTCTCCCAGGGGATTCTCTCAACCAGTGTCCTGAACAGGCCAAAGTCCATCCTCCGGAAGTCCATGGTAGTGGTTTTGCTGACCACCCTCCTTACTTCACTAAGAATACAGAACTCTATCATTTCATGGTCGCTAAGCCCAAGATGGTCTCTGACCACCACATCTCCCACCAGTCCTTCTCTGTTGGTAGTCAGCAGGTCAAGCGAGGCACGTCCCCTGGTAGGCTTGCTCACCAGCTGCATCAGGAAGCTATATTCCACACACTCCAGGAACCTCCTTGACTATTTCCTCTCTGCTGTGTTGTATTTCCAGCAGACATTGGGTAAGTTGAAGTCCCCCACGAGGACAAGGGCTAGAAATCGTGGGACTTCTGCCAGCCACTTGTAGAATGCTTCATCTTCATCTGCCTCTTCATCCTGGCTGGGTGGTCTATAACAGACTCCCAGCAGGATATCTGCCTTGTTGGCCTTCCCCCTCATCCTTACCCATAAGCACTCAAACTGATCATCACAGTCATCGAGCTCTGTACAATCGAAGCAGACTTCCCTGTGGGATGGGTCCGGTCGGCAGATTGGGCCCTCTGTTCCCTTCAGAAGGGAATCACCTACAACAGTTACTCTCCTTTTTTTCTTAATAGAGGCAGTCATAATGCGCGGGGCTGACTGACTCGACCTAGGCACCCCCCCGGTCATTGACATAGAGGGCAACACCCCCTCCTTGTTTCCCCTGCCTGTTCTTCCTAAAGAGTCTGCATCCCCCCACCCCAACATTCCAGTCATAGGACCCATCTCACCACGTCTCTGTGATGCCAATAAGATCATAGCCCTGCAGGCTTGTGCACGTCTCTAACTCCTCTTGCTTATTCCCCATGCTACGTGCGTTTGCATAGAGACATTTAAGTTGGGTTCCCGATGAAACTGTCTTACTGGCTGGAATTCTTTTGTGCCATTCTTCAGGCGCTCTCCTGCTGACCTGTGATCCTTCTCCAGGCTCTGGGCCTCTGTTGTTGGCACTGGCATCAAACTCGTAGGAGTGGGATGGATTGAGGTTCCCCTCCCCTTGCAACTTTAGTTTAAAACCCTCTGGCTTTGAAAAGGAAAAAGTGGGTCTGTCAGGGAATGCAAAACAAAATGCCAYCTGAGTCCTTCAGCCTCCATGCGTATCTTGCAGTTCCCATGCAGGATCAGAGGGACGGTGTAAGGTCAAGGGAACCATGTGCTCTGCAGGCAGCAGCGGTGTTGCAGAGTGCCAGATGAGTGCATCGCAGCTGCTGGGGAAATGTGCTGCCATTTTTCAGATGTATATGCCATCTCTTTAAAAGCCTAAACCTGCTTTCAGATGCACATCACTAAATGGTTTGAAAACAAGAAAAAAATAAAGTCAGCTTAGTACTGCATGTGTCATTTGGACTTACCTTTCTTTAGACTGCTATCTGTTCCCACAATGGCTCTTATCCTTCCCCTCTGTCTTATTGTATGGTATATTGAGAGAGGAAGGTTAGGAAAGCCGAACCTAACCCTACATATGCATAGGCATTTATAAACTTAAGATTTCTGGGAACCAAAGAAGTGGCATCCCTTTCAGTAAATATTCCAGGCTGTAACCTACTCCCTACTGCAGCATATCGATGATGGACAAAAAACCCTCACCCTCTCAGGGTGATCTGACTGTCCACGGCTGGTACATTTCAAGCAGAATTAAGGAGAGGATTCTAACAGATTTCAAATAACTCTTTCTCAAACCAGAGCTTACTGTCTTGCTCCTATTTATGGCATTCTTCTGCTCACTTACATCAACAATATGTCACCAGTTTTATAGGTCCTGAATTGATAAAGTGATTTTAAATGCTTCTAGTCACAGTTTGTAAATAACTTCAGCTCTGTGACATTCTTTAGTCACTAGATTGTGTATCTGTGTTCATAAGCACAAACTTGAATATTGTTCCGTACATCAGCCTGACATCTTTGTTTGTCTTTGATACCTTACTTTATGGACATGCTTTATGAAAGGCTGTACAGGTAGGAAGCACCTTTACCTACTGACTGCTTGCTTCCTTAATAAAATATTTATGAGACAAGAAAACCTGGAGGGAAATATCTGGATTTCTTCTCACAAAATAGCTGTACTGAAAAAATTAATAAATAAAGTTAGTAGAATTATGAGCATGTTGTAATATCCATTTTGTCTGAGCTATTAATTTTAAAGTATTATCATTGCTAGAAATGTCACTGTCATTGTTATAACTAGAAGAACTTCATAGGTAATGCAGAAGAGTTAAAACATATTGATTCATCTATGCTTAAAAATAGGCATTATTAGCCATTGCTGAATTGGGGCCCTGCTTGGCAGCTTGCAGACAAGTAGAAGGGCATGAAATGCATGCATTTATGTGACCCTATATTAAGCACTATTTTTCTTTCTTTTAACCCTTGCTTAGTGTCTATATTGAATGTGATTGGTTTTGTTGGGTTTTTGTACATTTGCTTTATTGAAATTTGATTGGATTTTTTTAATGTGATCATTTTCAAAAGAGATAAGAGATAGGCATTTTGGGGAAAGGTTTTAGGAGGCACTGTGGGGAAGAAGAATAGGCTACTCACTAATCTCTCTGTAGGACACTATCCCAACCACAGGTTCTGCTGACTTTGATCTTCCCTAGGTATGGCAGCTTTGAATGCTGCCAACTCTACACTGACACCTAACCTCACTGATGACCTTCAGCAATAAGCCCTGTATGTTGAACTGTGTGGTTTGAAGGGTGAGCAAGTCCAGAAGAAATACTTTACTTTTCCCCAGTGCTTTTGCCTATCTATCTTGAAATGAAGGGAAGAAAACAATGAGGGCAGAGGCAGGGAAAGAAAACATGCATTGTTTCATTTATTATTCTTCGTAATATTCTTCCTTCTGACCCCCCTGGCTTGGTGGATGTAAGGTTCTATTGTTTTGCACACCCGTATAGCATCAGTAATCAAAGCATGTCAAAGTCTTCCAAGTATGAGTCAGTTACCTCTCCCAACACAGAGATCAGATAATCTGTGAAGGTGTTGAGGGCCTTTCTGACACGGGCTTTCTTGCTGAAAGGGCAAATCTTCTAAAAGGTTTGTTTTGCTAGTAACTAGTTTTCTGCATTCCTGACGATGTTACTTGTTTCTGCATAAGTCTGGTGTCATTTTAAGGATGTAGCCTGAATAATCCTCTACAATGATCCTTTTCAATGTATAGAAACTATAAGCAGGTGAAGCAGCTCTTGGTGCAAGCACAAAGGTGCTTGCCTCAGCAACTCTGCAACAAAATTATGGAAATTTATTTCAGAACTGTTGTATTTTTTCCCCCACTTCAACAGTTCTCCTCATTGTAATCTTCAAATTAGACATTTACAGGTTACTCTCTGCCCAGACTCCATTTCTTTGTACATTGCAATACGTATTTATGTCCCATAGATTGCAGGGTGCAGGGTAAGATCATGCTTTTATCATCTTTATTCTTCCTAAAATAGAAATTCTGTGCACTGATTCAAAACAAAGCTGAAGTCATTTACATGTGCAGACATAACATATTTTCATAACAACTGTATTTTTCACGTTTATTCAGTATATCTAATTGTCTAATATAAAACAGTCCCGGGCAGAAAGAGCTCCTTATTTCTAAAGCAAAGGTGGTAATGCATGGCACATAAACAATCCATTTATTTTGCTTACAGGTAACTGATTATTTGCTTATTTAACAAAGCTATTGTAACTAAGATGGAATATGTTGCACCCTGGGGGCTTTAATACCGTACCACAAAGAAATATCAAAGAAATTTAAATGTGTTCTCATTAAACACAATGGCCCAGATTCTGGTACTATGCTGAATCATTCTGATCCAGTTCCATTATGGAGACCTTGCCATGACTTTGTCCTTCCTGCCAGGGAAAATACTTCCAAGAGGAAGCCCTGCTACAAGTGGCATGCAGGGAATTGCTATTTGTTCTTGTCTGACCACTGTTATCACTGCAGCTGAGAAGAGCCTCTGAAGGATTACCTCCTTCCTGACAAGGGCTGAAGGTGCACAAACATGTTCAGAAGCAAAGGCAAAGCTTCAGTAAATCACTGTATATGCACCTGCACTTTAACAGCAGGGGTGCATGAAGCATGACAGGTTGGTCCTCAGCAGCTCTGTACAGCTCGTTGCTCCTGTGCTGCATCTCGGTCTTAAGCATGTTGCACTGCTGCGTGCTTCGCTGCCTGTTGCTTTCCAAAGCATCTCCAGTAACAAGGTGACATCAAGTCCCAAAACAATAGCGAGTGTGAGAAAAGGGGACATATGTTTTGGCCTTCTTGATCAATAGTACATTGACACAGAATACGACAGTGCAGTTCAAAGTAGACCCACCCCTGCTTTCTCCAGAGCACACAGTGTTATGGGGCCACTGCCATATAATTAGGATTAATTTGATCGATCTCAGTTATGCTTGATTCATAGGTAAAGGCCATCTATTATGTATATATTTATAAACTTGTAGAGACCTAAGCAGCCCCTCGCTCTGTAAATTGGATAAGGTATACACCATGGAACTGTTAAGTTGACCTAATAGCTTTGGTCAACCAAGAGAGGTAGTCCTGTTCCCCTTGCTCAGGATGCTCAGTGGTCCTGATATCCTTTTGACCCCACTGTGAACAGATTCAGTCCGTCAAACTGGCAGAAAAATAAACCAGTAAAAAAAGGAGAGCAACAGTTTTCTGTCAGTTCAATGTGCTGTATCCAGTCATGCATGGGTCTAGCAAGTTAAAAGAGATGGTGGAGAGAGAGAATAAGATAGGTGAAAAATGAAAAAATTCTGAAAAGTGAGCTGATGGGTCAGTTAAAACATACCATGAAATCAGACCATGAGGCTGCAGGACAATCCATCTATGGGACATTTAATTCTTAGAATTTTTGAGTTAAAAATCAAATTTCTGTTGTGAATATTCTTTTCTGGCAAGGGTCACTTCTGTGAATTCACAGAAATGATCTGGTGAGAAGTTGGAATGAAGATATCTGCATCCATTTGAACATCATTGATCTAAAAATCAAGCTGAAAACTTGCCTACAATGTTTTGAAAGTATAAGTGCCAGACAGCCACCAAAATAACTTTTTATATCTCTTCTTTGCATCTAATTTTGATCCGAGCCACATTCAAAAGAAGCACGTGTAATTGAAGTATATATGCAGCTAGATGCCAAGCTAGTACTGTCGTTTAATATCTGATCTACACTGCAATCGCCCACTGCAAGATGCTTCTGAAAGCAGATGAATGCAAAGGGCTAGATCCTTAGAGGGTTTTCTACCGACATAGCTCCAAGTCTAGCCTAAAGATCTGAGTCGGCTTCTCCCATCTGTTATTTACAATCACATATTTTTCCATTACAGGCTGACCTTTTTCCCAAAAATAAAGCTTTCCGTGGCAAATGGCAGACAGAAGGTAATACCTTCAGAAGTATTCAAGTGACTGACATTCCCCAGGGTGTGTATGCACGGTAGAGATTTTCATGCATCCTGAGGGCCAAGAAGCTGGAACAGACTGGTCTGTGTTATGGGGCTGTGCTTGAGGACTGCACCATGGGAAGGCAGCTCCAGAGACATGCACCGACCTGTCCTGTGCTGGGAGGGCTCACTGGTCTGATGCCTGTTAAGGGAGAGGTGTTGCCTCACACTTTCTAGTGCAGTGCAGTGCAGTTGTAGTAACACTCCCAGTCACTCAGACATGAAAATTATCCTTTTTCCCCAGATGTTCTACTTAAGAACATTTTCCATGGTACACATTTCACTAAAGCTTTACCTTATCTTTTCAATTTATTTCCTTCTTGAAATTAAGATACGGTTCAGGCAAAAAAATGGAGAACGGTACACATACTTTGGTTAAACTCTTTTGAACAAAATTCCAATGAATTATTTTGAACTCTATACAACGTTAAAAAAAAATCAATATTTATTTTCCTGCTCCTCTGGTCAGTCCAAGTAGGTTCTGCCACAATAAGCAGCCAAAGGAAACACTTTCCAAATGAAAACTGGGCATAACATATTCTCCAGTCCCCTTTGACATACAACTGGTCAGCCATTTTCTGGCTGCACTTTTTCAAAACTTTCTTTATACACTTCAGGGGTGGCCAGCAAGTGAATTTTGACTTATATGCAGTTGATGAATGGTTCAAGCAAGGTTCCCAGTCTGGGGCTGTGTGATGTGCTTGGTGACAGCTCTGTAGTGTCACTCTGATGGCTGAGCAAACTCTTAGAGGGAAGAGGGTTTTTAGAGACTGACATTGCTGGGTTTGCCTGGGAGTCACCTATATATCCAGCCTAGCTCCACCACTAAGATGATCTTACCTCTACCAATAACAATTTAAGATTTTCTTTTCCTGTGATTTTTGCACAAAAGTGCATCTTTTGCCTGAATAAGGATCAGAGGTTTCAGGCCAGTGTACTCCCTGTGCACACTAAGATCAATGAGTGTTCAGTGAGCGTTAGATCATACATGATAACATTTTACCAGACCGCATCATTAAGACAGCTAGTTTTAGTAACAATAACAGCAGATAACATGCATATCCTAATCTTGCCACTTGCAACATCCACAGATGGATACCGAAACTGAGGACTTTGAAATAGAGTCCCAAAGTCATTACATCAGATTAAGACTATGCCAAGTTTCAAACAGCTGTTAAGACTCAGAATCCCCCATCTGAGCTTCTGTTATATTAGCCATACATATATGTAATAAATTAAATCGGTCTGGGACCACCATCACAGAATGGTTGAGGTTAGAAGGGATCTCTGGAGGTCATTTTGCCGAACCGCATGCTCAAGGAGGGTCACCTGGAGCCAGCTTCAAAAGGYCATGTCCAGGTGGCTTTTGAGCATTTCCAAGGATGGAGACTCCACAACAACCCTGGGCAACCTGTGCCGGTGCTCAGTCACCCTCACAGTGAAAAAGTGTCTCCTGATGTTCAGAGGGAACACCCTATGTTTCAGTTTGTGCCCATCGCCTCTGGTCCTGTCACTGGGCACCACTGGAAAGAACTCCATCTTCTTTACACCCTCCCTTCAGATGTTTGTACACATTAATAAGATGCCCCCTGAGCCTTCTCTGGTCCATGCTGAAGAGTCCCAGCCCTCGCAGCTTTTACTCATAGGGAAGATGCTCAAGTCCCTTAATCATCTCCATGGTCCTTCACCGCACTCTCTTTACTATATCCACATCAGTTTTGTACTCTGGAACCCAGAACTGGACACAGTACTTGAGGTGTGGCCTCATGAGTGCTGAGGAGAGGGGAAGGATCACCTCCTTCGACCTATTGGCTACACTTCTAATGCAGTCCAGGATACTGTTGGCCTTCCTTTCCACAAGGGCACGTTACTGGTTCATGCTCAACTTGATGTCCATCAGAACCCCTGGGTCCTTTTCTTTAAAGCTGCTTTCCAGCCAGTTGGCCCCTAACATATATTGGTGTATAGGGTTATTCTTTCCCAGGTGCAGGACTTTGCACTTCACTATTTCAAACTTCATGAGGTTCCTGTCAGACCATTTGTCCGGCCTGTTGAGGTCTGTCTGGATGGCAGYACAACCCTCCAGTGCATCAGGTGCTCCTCTCAGTTTTGTGTTAACAGCAAACTTGCTAAGGGTACACTCTGCCCCGCCATCCAGATCATTAATGAAGACTTTGGGCAGGACTGGACCCAATATTGACCCCTAGGGTACAATGTTAGTTACTGGCCTCCAACTAGACTTTGTACCACTGATCACCACCCTCTGGGTCTGACCATTCAGCTGGTTTTCAATCCACCTCACTATCTGCTCATTCAACCCATACATCATCAGCTACCCTATGAAGATTTTCTGGGAGACGGTGTCAAAAGCCTTGCTGAAGTCAAGGCAGGCAATATCAACTGCTTTCTGCTCATCCACCAAGCCGGTCATCATAGAAGGTTATGAGGTTGGCAAAGTATGATTTCCCCTTTGTGAATCCATGCTGATTATTCCTGATCATCATCATGTCCATCAAGAGTCTGGAAATGGTTTCCATGAGTAGCTGTTCCATCACCTTCTCAGGGATCAAGGTGAGGCTGATGAGCCTGTAGTTCCCTGGGTCCCTCCTTCTTGCCCTTTTTGAAGACAGACATTTTCTTTCCTCCAGTCCTCAGGCAACTCTCCCAGTTGCCATGATCATTGAAAAATTACCAAGAGTGGCCTTGCAGTGACATCTGCTATCTCCCTCAACACTTGGGTGCACACCATCAGGGCCCATGGACTTATGTATGTCCAGTTTGCTTAAATATTCCCTGACTTGATCCTCTCCCATCAAGAGTAAGTCTTCCTTGCTCCAGACTTTTTCCACTGGCTTCCAGGACCTTGGATTCTTGAAGGCTGGTCTTGATAGTATGGACTGAGGCGAAAGAAGACATTCAGTACTTCAGCCTTTTCCATGTTGTGTATCAGCAGGGCCCCTGCCCCATTCAGGAGTGGGCCCACATTTTGCCTAGTCTTCCTTTTGCTACATGTGTACTTATAGATGCCCTTCTTGTTGCCTTTGACATCCCACACTAGGGATGGGCTTTGCCTTTCCTGACCATATCTCTGTATGCTCAGAGAGCATCTCTGTATTCCTCTCAGATTTCCCGTACTTGCTTCCACCTTCTGTATACTCTCTTCTTATGTTTTGTCAGGATCTCCTTGTTCATCCATGTAGGCCTCCTGGCATTTTTTCCTGACAATCTGCACATAGGGATGGACTGCTCTGGAGCTTGGAGGAGGTGATCATCCACCAGCCTTCTTGGACCCCTCTTCCCTCTGAACCCTTATCCCATGGGATTCTTTCAAGTAGATCCATGAAGAGGGCAAATCTGCTCTACTGAATCCCAAGGTTGTGATCTCATGTTTTGCCCTGTTCCCTCCTTTCATTAACAGGAACTCCACTATCTTACGGTCACTGCAGGCAAGGCTGCCTTTGACCTTTACATCTCCAACAAGCCTTCTCACATCTTCCTTGTTTGTGAGTACAAGGTCCAGCAGAGTACCTCTTTGTTGGCTCCTCTGTCACCTGGTTGAGAAAGTTGTCATCAGGAAACTCCTGGATTGCTTATGCCCTGCTATGTTGTTCTTACAGCAGATATCAAGAGGTTGAAGTCCCCCATGAGGATCAGGTCCTGTGAATGTTAGGCTACTTTAAGCTGTCTGTAGAAGGCCTCATCCACTCTTCTTCCTGGTCAGGTGCCCTATAGCAGATACCCGCTACCATGTTACCTACCCATGCTGGTCTGCTTTTTAATGCTTACCCATAAGCTCTCAGTTGGCTCATCATCCATTCCCAGGCAGAGCTCTATGCACTCTAACTGTTCTTTCACATAAAGAGCAACTCTACTTTCTCATTTTCCCACCTTGTCCTTCCTAAAGAGCTCGTGTCCCTCCACCGCAGCATTCCGGTAATGTGAGCCACCCCACCACACCTCCACAGTCCCAGCAAGATCATAGCTCACAACAGCACACAGATCTCTAATTCCTCCTATTTCTCATGACATCCTTGATACCCAGCTACGATGGGACACTCCATTCCTATGCCCCTGTAGCCTCTAAAACAGTGTAGTTGTATGCATACTCCTTAATGATAATGTTCCTTGCAGTGCTCTAAATCCAGAGCAATGTCTAGCTGCAGCGGGGACTACTTGTGGGCACAAGTCAAAGCGCAGAACAGACTCTTCTGGGAGTTTAGCATAGATGATGGTATTCCTGGGCACTGTCTTAACTTACTAATGTAGACATAGCCTCAGATTAATTTTAATCTGAATGAGGCAAAAGGGAAATTGCTGATTATTATTTTTAATTGTTACTTTAAAAGATAGTCACGAGCACACAGGGTCTTATTGCTCTGAAGAAGACCAGCAGTAAAACAACTTTGCCTTTCAGACACTTCTATTTATACACATCCTCAGACTATGTGCTGTCTAACCCTGAGGACAACATAATCTCTTGTTTTGCATAGAGGCAACAATATTGTGGCAAGGAAATTCTTGTTCTGAGATGGTATTTACTTTAAAGATCAAAATGTTTCTTTGAAGGCAGATAGGGAAATTAAAACTGTGGGAAAGTAAAAGTATTGGCAGTTCTGTAGACTTACACTTGTTTAAGTGTTTTTTTAAATTATTATTATTTTTTAATATATGTTAACTTTTCCTTCCCTGTCTAATCAGACTATAGATGCATAGTCTTCTCTCTGTTCATCTATTGAAAATAATACTAACTTATTTTCAGGTGAGTTTAGAGGATCCCTTTATGGTCACACTTCTAATCAAATCCCACCATTTAAGGCATAGAGGAAACAGCCAGCTGTGTAGGACACAAAGCTGCAAGGGTGGCCACTATTGTTTTGGCCTGTGTCAGAGCCCTGGAAAGCTGACCTGGTTGGAGGCTGGGATACGAGAGGGCTTTCACTCACGCCTCTGTCCTAAGGCTACCCCTTTCCCATCTGTGTCTCTTCTTTCTCCCACCTGGAGTCTCAAGCTCTAAAACATAATTTTGCTTATCCTGCTGAGAGGCTTTGAATGGCTTGATCAGTTGTTAACAGTTTATAAACCAAGTGAGGGGAACTATGCTGTTATTCTGCCAYCTGTGGACATAGTCCAATATAGATTATCAAAAATACCAGAAAAAAAATTGAATTACTATGTCATTATACAGCTATAGATCCATATTAGCCCAATGATGTAAATAATAGTGTAAAACATATGAAGAAATTAGGCCAGACTTTGTTTAACATCCTGAGAGACTTGAGAGCATGATGCTCAGTTGTCAGATATGAGCACCTTACCAGAATGCTATATCTACTAGACCTCAATTTTTTTTTTTTTCTTCCTGGTTCTGCAGTCCTCATTGTGGTTGCAAAGTGKCTCAGCTTCAAATGAAAGGAGGAAGATGCTTCCACCCAAATTGTTCCATTCAATGATTTGTTCCAAGTAATGATTTGCAACATCCCTTGAATTTTTACTAGTAGAAAGCATATTTTAATCCTATTATCTTATTTTATGGCCACTAGGGTGTTGTACAGAAAACTGGCAGAACCAGTGACCATTAATACATCCAYGCGAGTTCTGCTGTGTGCCAAGTTTAGTGCTGCTTGGCATCGGTGGCCTGCGTCTGAACACACCCAAAGGATTGATCCTCGAGGTGATTTTAGCATAGCAAGAGGCATGGCTTCCGAATCAAATATGGGATGAAGTGGTGACAAGTCCTCAGCCCCTCAGGATGGTGGACATGCCTGCAGATATGCCCAATAGCAAACGTCTGGGCATTCAGCCAGATTTTGTGTCTGAAATGGTCACAGATGCTCTTCTAGTTACCTAAGAAGTTAGGTGGATCATTGGGGTGGGCTAGGGGATGGATTCCACTCTAGACCCCAAATTCTGCTGATAGGCTATGTTAGGCAACAGAGCACTTTCTGTATCTCACTTCTATGACTCATCACATATAAAGATTCAATAGAAGGACTAGAACTGCCTTATCCATTACCATTTCTGCTATTTTTATAATAATTCTGGGTTTGAAAATCTCTCAGCCATGTTTCTTAATGTGAGAGGGAGTAATAACAAATGAACAAACAACTGAATTTCTTACTTTTTACT
Source organism: Oceanodroma leucorhoa (assembly GCA_030449065.1). Lineage (NCBI taxonomy): Eukaryota > Metazoa > Chordata > Aves > Procellariiformes > Oceanodroma > Oceanodroma leucorhoa. Next base: position 3,704,264 of record JASVER010000081.1, read on the forward strand.
GGGACTAATTAAGGAGCCTTATCTACCGGCAGCACTGAGCCACACATAATCTAGGATTTTAATGCTCCAGAACTCACCATAGTGCCTGAGCACCTCTAAGACAGCTGCAGTCAGGTGAGATGCTCTAGAAAGCAGTCCCTGGGTTTAAATGCAAGGAGCAAGTGACAAGGAATTGCCTCCAAGAAGGCCTTTCAAGCTGGAATGCACTTTCTCAACTGCTGTGATACAACCAGAGTTTATCAGCATTCACAGAGTAGCCTGCATTAGGGACCTGCCAGAGCAGAGGAAAGCAATACAGATAACTTGGTTGTAGGAAAAGTGGTCCTTTCCTTTCTGAAAATAATCTTTGCTATTACATATATTTCTGTCTGACAAAATAGCATATACACATTATAAGCTGTGGAAAGGATCATACATCAGTCTATGTACCCAACACAGTACTTTTTAACTGACATTTTTACATGTGATCCTTTTCTTTCAAGTAAACTGCTAACATAAACTGACTAGGATTTCATTATCTGGCCCTCACTGCACGTCTTTTTTATTTCTGTAATGCAAACACTAGCATTCAAATAGTAAGCACCTAAATCTACCTGACAGGAAGACAAATTCTTGTAATGGGAAGGTTTTGCACATCCAAAGGAATTTTTTTTTAATTTATTTATTTTTTGTGAGTATCACATTTTCATTTGTTTTCCTTCCTACCTGCTACCTTCAGCTGTTTCCAAAAAAGCAGTCATGAAGATGACAGGAGTGCCACAGCTCCCTACAGTACATGATTGTTTAACCTTAAGTCACCTCAGCTGTGAAAACCGTGGATGCAACTTTGAAAAAACATTTTGAATGTGACAGCAAAATTACTTTGTGATGTTTATACATTTTTCATAATGCCGTTCCCAGTAGAACTGGTTCTTTTATTTCTTGCAGCAACAGTATGAAGAAGCAGGCTTTTAAAAGGATGGGGTTTTGCTGATGCTGCTTGTTCTGTGTCTAGTTAGCTAAGAGACTACGCTGTAGCTTAATGCAACAGAGTAATAACAGTGATGCTTTAGGAAGTCTCAAGAAGCAGAGGTGCATCTCCTTGTACATGGCTGCTCTTGAGGAGGAGGGCATGTGTGCATGTGTGAGGGAGCAGAAGAGCACTACGGCAGATGGAAATGAAGTAAGACAGCCAAGCAGAGGACTTAGACAATGTGCCACAGAGCTCAATAAATCTATACCGTTTCTTTATGCTCTGCAAGGTCATAGATGACGCTGACACCAGTCTCCTAGCAACCCACTCTACTAACCTACTTTTGTCCCAATCACTGGAGAATGGGTTTAATGCTCGGAGCTGTGTTTCAACATGTGGAGGAAAGAATCAAATTGATGCTGGGTAACTGCTGATGTGCAAAATACGAAAAAGCATTTTTCTGGTCTGACTCCCCTTAATATCGGTTCTTTAATAAAGAACAACAATATTAAAGAACTTCTAAGTTTCACAGGAATACTAATTTTGTTAGAAAATGTAGAAATATAATGTGAAAGTCATACATGTATTTACTTAGGCACAGTCTAATACAAGTTCCCGGTTAAGAAGAATCTACCCCAAATAGGAGATGCTTCTGATACTTTAAAAAAAAAAAGTGGAAACTAAGAAATACAAATTAAAAAATTACTTAAATAAATCATGGTTTTATTAGGTTATAGATCATGTAATCAATTAGTTAAAAACCCTTAGACAGCCATAGTAACTATTAAAAAAAATCTACATTTGGAATACTTACTGTATAAAACTTTATTTGACATATAGAAAACAAAGCAGAGTCTTTAGGAAACAATAACTCACAACCATAACCATATTGAATGAACTCTCCTGTAGCTTATGAGTAATATGCATATGGTGGATAGGACACAGCTACATCTTCTCAAAGTAATGATATATTTGCATTTTCTTCTTCAAAAATTGTAGATAGTCCTATTCCAAAACACATGTCAAATGATACAGCGGAGTAAATCATGCACAGCAAATAATTCATTTAATGAGTTTAGCCTTTTCCTCTGCTTGAGGAATGCTCCAAATTCTAGCTAACCATAATTTGGATTTATATAACCATTTCTTACCATTTTATTCATCAAATTTCCTATCCCTGATGCACAAAATGCTGGTTAGCTGCAGATACTTAGGAGAATTAGGTGAAACTGCTTTTCTGTGCTTTGATAATAGGTATTCTCAGCCAGCCATAAGGCATAAGATTTGAAAAAGGACAAAACCTCTCCATTTTACATGTAGCAAGTGAATATTTTCACAACACGTGTACTGTATAAACCTCAGCTCTGTGCCTCATTCAGTAAGACTTGCATTTCAGAATGATGTAGCAATAAGCAAGGGGGATATGAAGAAAGACTCTCTTCCTCCCTACGGACCTGAGTTTCTGCTGTGGAGAAACTGTCTCGGGAGGTCCAGCAGCTCAAAGAGGATATGTCGAACCTGCACGGGCCAGTATCTCAGCCATTCGGAGTAAGCGTCCCTCCGCTCAAGAGAGAAGATATCGTGGGTACACACCCCGGGGCACCCTGTGGTTTTAGCTGCGTGACCATGGAGAGCACATGAGGAAGTGGGATGGAAAACCTACCTCGATCCTAGAAGCACGGGTACGTGAGTTGCAAGGAAAAACAATCGCAAAAGGGGGTTCTTCCAGGAAAACTGCTGCTCCGGTTTCCAGTGAGCAGTTCCCCAGATGGAGTAGAAGAGATGACTTTACTTCTGATCTTAATAAAGGGAGTTTTGATTCGCGTCTACAGGAAGTGAGTAATGAGTACTATGACCAGGACTAGAGGAGCCCTGCCTCCAGCCAGGTGGAGGAAAGGGACAACCGGATTTACTGGACTGCTTCCCATACTCAACAAAACTCGCAGGTTTTGGTGTCTAAAAAAGAAAACATATACTAACATTTTCCTTGTCCACTGCCAGAAAAACATCACTGTCCTGTTGAATGTTTCACTGGATCAGACACTACCGAATATTATGGTGATCTTCTTAAGGGACACTTACTGAGCTGGGATGGAGGTTTTCAAATGCACTGACACAGCACTGGTCTCCCCTACATTTCCCCTGGCCTCTATGAAAGTCACTATCATTACCATGAGACAACCAGTTCCTTACTGCTAAATACAGTAATTGCCTAACCCTTGGCTGTCACCCATCAGCACATACCACAGACTGGGGAATATAAGGGGCAGGAATTAAAAGATTACTAGATCATAAACCATGCATGTGCTGCACTGGCTCCTGAGTGAAGTGAATATATCACAAGGATTCTCCTAAACTGTTTTGACTGTCAGTGGCATTGGGAGGCCACAACAAAAGCAAGGGTCACCCAGCCTAGTAGGAAAATCCATTCATAGCTGTTTCACATATAGGATTCGGAGAGTGGAGAACCGTGCAGAGTGCCAGTACAGTAACCCCCTCACAGTGGGGTATGGCCTCTCTGGATTACTTTGCCTCAGCGATGCAGAACACTCCTTACGTGGGAGGAGTCTGAGCCAACATAAAAAAACCCTGTCACTTCCATTTTTACCCTGGAGCACATTTATACTAACGGTTGCTAATGTTATTTGAGGTGTATTTTTCTGGTTTGCCCAGCTGCCACTCATAACCCCAGAATGATGTCATTGTGTAGATTGGAAGGGACCTTTGGAACTCTCTAGCCCAGTCTCCCACCCACAGCAGGAGAGCTGAAGAGCAGGTTTTTCAGGGTCTTGTCCAGTCAGGTTTTGAGTATCCCAAAGGGCAGACATTTCACAGCCTCTCTGGAAACCTGTTCCAGTGTTTGGCCATCCTCATGGTGAATTTTTTTTTCCTTACAAGTAATAGAAGTTTCCCATGTTGCAGCTGAATGGAGAAGTCTCAGTTCGTGCTGAGGACTGATCAGTCCCACTACTTCAGGAAATTTTCTAGGAGTCACAGCTACCTCCGTGCAGGATACATGTGTGGATGCTCCTGTTTAGTGATAGTCGGAAAATGCTACCTGGTTGAAAGCTGAGCCTGAGCATGGCTGAGTTGTGTTGACTAAGAGGTAACAAGTAACAACGGGAGATTTGAGAGAGTTGTTAAGTCTTCGTACATGATAAAAAAAAACACCCAACAAAAAAACAAAAACCAACAACCAAAAAAGATCCCAGTAAATATTCTACAGAAACTTGCAGAAAAAAAGCAAAAACTACACCCTAGAGGAATGCAGGTCACAGCGCAACCCTGAGAAAAAGCAAGGGAGAGGGGTCCTGAGCAGAGTTAGAGTTCAAAACAGCCTTGAAGCAATCTCCTCTCATTTAATTATAGAAAATAAGATGGTTTAGATATGCACTGTTAAGTAAATAGAACTGTACCAAACAGTGCATCCGCTTCCATCCACAGTCTCTCCCACATGACTCTGGTCTCAGCCAGCCCCTTACATCTCAAGGGGCTGTACTTCACAGCCTTTTCTTTAAGACAGTTTGGTGATGTTAAAATACTTACCACTGCTACTCTAATATCTTGCTTTCTGTGTTATTTCAGCTTCCAAAGGTCAGACTTTCAGTCCTACAGGCATTTGACTTGTCTTCTTTAGATTTATTTTCAAACAATAAAATTATTTGGACTAATAATATCTGTATATTAGCCAACTGTGCATTACTGAATACATGCAGGAAAACAGATGTCTTTTGAAACATAAAGACTGAAAGTAAGGAAGTTTCACTTACTTTCAGCTTAGTTAGTCTGCAGTTTTGTATTAGTAAGGTCCAGCCGCACTCTCTGGTAATACAGGTACAAAGATCTTGACTCTTCTCATACACCAGCCCCTTTCAATACTGTTGTGGCTGAGAAGTGGGCACAACTGTAAATACGTAAGCATGAGAAAATAGGAGGTATTCTGAAATTACCTGTAGAGAAGTCTTTTTCCACAGGATCCTCTCACTGTAGACTGAAATAATACTTTAAACAGCCTATAGAATTTGTTGCCTAAACTCCAATCCTACCTGCAGATTTTTCAAAGCTCATTATGTTCATTTGCATACACTGGTTTAATACAAATTGATTATGGCACTGTGAGTATAATTTTGATTCCAGTTAAACTGAAGCACATGCAGAGTAACCGATTCATTAGCCTTCACTAGTGTAATTGAGATCATAATCTATGTGTGTTAAAAGATATGAATGTTCTCAGTTTCTACAGTCAATCCTTACATAAGTAATAAACAATATACTAGAGCTGGAACAATCTTACCTAGAGCAAGCAGTGAAAGAAAACTTTTTAACAGTGTGCCTTCTGTATTTTTACTTCAGGTATGTGTACATTTCTCTATTTATATCTACATATGTATGGATATAAAAAAAACAGGTATGGTGGTGTATATCCCACTTCTCTGTGTAAATCAAGTGGCAGACAGGCAAGTACATTTCTCAGTGAAAACAGGCTACCCACATCTATCTCACTTTATATTTATAATAAGCAAAGAACATAGATTTAAACAGCTACAGGTCAGCTGGCTTGTAATAATTTCTTACCCTGTAGTAACTTGTTCAACTCTAAGCCAGATATGGATAGATGGACACTCATAAGAAAAGACTGAAGAAACTTGGTGTGTGTGTTAATGGGTGGAAGAGCTATATTCCACAAAACAATGTTATGTAAAAGATTAGCAGTACTATGTCTGCCATGCCTTGCCTTTATATACACACACTGTAGGTGTTAAAATGAGATAAAGATGCTACCATCACTTATAAAACTCTGATATCTTTTTCATCCTCGGGGAAGACAATAGGTTAATAGTCAGATTTTACCTCTTCTCCGGCTGAGAAGAGGAAGCCAGTTTCCAGTATTTAAAAGAATTAAGTGGCTGGTGCAAGAGATAAACAATCCTTACAAAGGCACTGCCAAATGTTTATTATGCCTTCTGTAGCTATGAAGGGATCCTCCTTAGAAGCATGGAATAAGGTTCCTTTACGTAGTCTTGGTAACAGCTTGAATGTCTTTCTCACACCTGCTATTACTTTCTTTTTCTGTTTTCATCACCTGAGCTCTGATTCTTTAGGAAGACAGCACTGTCCACACATCAGTTTGTCTGTGATAGGAGGGATAATGTGGATAAAATAGGAATCCAAACACATCTGTAACTGGTTTTAGAATCCAAAACTCTCCTGTAGAGCTGAGTATCTCTGAAAATGTTCTGTAAATATTAGCTAAAATTAAAACAAACTTTCAGCTGTGTTCATACCCTTTTAGTTCTTGGTTTCTGCAAATGTTAGAGAAAGCAAATTCTCTGGGCAGAACATCTATGAAGAAAAACTAATTTTTAAACAAATATTAAGGTATTTTCTTAAGCTAGTTTGTTGGATTTTTTTTTAATCACTGTACCTACATTGAATAATGAGCCTAAAAATTCCTATTTCTCTTTCAACTGTATTAGTTGAACTGGTGCACCATATTAGCAGCAATAGAGAATTTCATGTAAGAATCTCAAACAAGTTGGCAAATAGTAATTAATTTAACCTTGCCATACAGTCAATAGTCCCTGTCACATAGTCCAACAGTAAGTGAATCCAGGGCATGATTTAGTTAAACTCTGAGAACTTTCTGTAAAACAAATCGTGTTCCTCCATCTGTGAGCCAAAAACGGAAGTCCATCCTTCCAATCAGCAGTGCTGAACCTCACTTGATTGTCTCACAGAATATCCCATTATACAGTAGGTAAATATCACTAAAATATTATACAATTTTCAGATAAATCCTAAAGAGAGCACCTTTCCCAATAATTCCAACTAGCAATAGAGTATGGATCAAAATTCTTTTTGCCCAGTTAGCCATTATATATCTGACTAAGAACAACACACATCTGTGAACATACACAGAGCTACCTACACGTACACATGACTACATAAACACACACATTATACATAATATTTATATATGGAAAGCATGTCTATGTACACAACTATCAATACATCTCAGTAAGAATCTTTACTCAGTAAGGAATTCACACACATGGAAAAAATGCTTCTGTAAATTCTGCACCACCAGATATATTTTACCATTTTTCCACTTCATATAACTAGTCCATTAAGAAATTCTGTGGTATAGTTATTTTTTTTACAGGAATATTATATTAATACTTGACTGAAAACTGAGTATACTGGCATTCAGTTAATGTGCACATACTTAGGACAACACAAATATTTGAAATATAATGAGCACCAGAATTTGAGGGGTGGGGAAGGGGACGAGCTCATCTGTGTAAGAAGAGCACAATGAAATCGACAATCCATAGAGTGTGCATGTATGTGTGTTGCTTTAGAGTACCCTAAGATAACTTTTTGTATAATGTAGTAGCTTGGGAAGGGTGACTAAGATCCCAGTGGCTACTCTGGCTCTATATCCTCGACACACACATAGCGTTATCTAACTCATTCAGAAAAGAAAAAGCAAAGCTGTGTGTAGCAAGTTAAGCTGGATTTTGATCTATAACCCAAATTAACTTTGGGGTGTGTTAATTTTTTTCTAATCTTCACAGGACTATCCAAGAGAAGTGAAGTTCTACATCACTGAAATCCTACATAACTAACAAAATCTAACAAACTTTGGATTTTGCTCAGCTGCTAAAACACCATCTGTAGGTAGGAGGTATGGCCAGACGAGAACATGTTTTGGTCACAGCCCCATTCTAGCTGCCCAGTATGCTGCAAAATTGGAAGTTCCTGTTTAACTACTGAGAAAATGGAGATCTCTTGACGTTATGAGAACATCATAACATATATGTTATGTTATGAATGGTGTATAATTATGAACTTTTTTTTATTCCTTTTAGTATCACAAGTGTGCTTGTTAACTGAGATGTGTAAAATTATGGCCTAAACTGAGGCTTTACTTAATTGAACTATATCCATATAGACCAGAGTTAAAGGTGAATTATGTACGCTCATTTTGTTTCTTTGAGTTGGTTTAACCAAGATGATTTAAATCGTTCCTTAGTCAAGCCAAGACACCAATAAAGCCTGAGTTCATAGTGTGTTGACTACGTGTTTTCCATGTAATTATCAATTCTATTTCTTGCTTTTAGTGTGTGCTAAATCTTTACAAACATTACCTTTTTGAGGACAAAATAAATAATGAACTTAGAAAAATAATGAACCAAAGACATTTGACTTTAGAATGTTGCTATTGTGAATATTACACCTAGATATCCATCTTAAATATTCAGAGAATTTTAGAGAGCACCCCACACATAATCTCCCATGTCCAAACTGCCTGCAGATAGTATTTTTGCAGCTGAGTAAAACCCAAGATTTGTGTTCAGTTATGTTGCACTTGCACTTCACTTCTGGCCACTGCTGTGATAATTAGAAGAAATTAAATTCATCTATAAAGATATCATCTCCACAGATATTCAGTAGTGTATAGGTGCTCCAGAGCTCTTCCCATTCCAATAATTATTCCATATTAGACTGCAAAATATTTCAAACTAAACAATACTAGATTTTTAGAGTGAAAATAACTGGAAAAGTTTTGTCTGTCAAGATTTGTTTTTCAATTAAGGTCTTGTATTGACAATTCCTACCACCAAGGTCTCATTTTCCTCAAGCAACTATGAAGTATTGTGTAAAGTTAATTCCAAACAAGGGGAGTAGTACAGCATGGTCCTCCACATGTCCTCCACATGGTCCTCAGCCTGCTCAGTCCCCCATACTGATGCATAAATGTTGCTTCTGGCCCATGAGTAAGAACATTACCCACGATAGGACTGGCTGTGAAGACCAATGTGCCCATTTAGAGCCGGCTCTGATCTCTCTGACACATCATACATTGCAGACATATGTTATGTTACTAGCTAATTTCCAGTCTGAAAGAATTCAATGCAGAATTAGAGTTTAAACTGCAGTCATTTATCTGTTGAATTCAGGAGGGCATAGCTGATGGTACCCTGTTAAGCTAAATATCTGGCAATTCATGTATGAATGATTTCAGTARCAAGAGCATTTGATGAATACCATTAGGTTAAGTAATGCCTAAATCAGCCATTTCTTGATGATATCAAGTACTATCATGCTGTACTGATAATACACAAGAATGAAAATACACAATTTAACAACACATGCAGTACAAAATGTCACATCTTAATGTGATTTGGAACAGGTCCTCAAAATGTCCTTGGCAACTCAATGCATAAAAACCCCTAGTATTTTGGTGCCAAGTCAGTCACAATTTTGGCTGTGGATTCTATTTTCAATGATTGTCTCATGTTGGTCTGCTTAGACACTTCAAAGCAAACATGAATTAGATGTCAAGCTACATTATATATGAGATCAATGCATAGACACTATTTTTTAGACGCAGACAACCAAAACGGCCAAACAGGTTGCTAGATGTTTTTAAATACCATGTTTGCTGGATTGTTTTTTAAATTTTTTGCAAATTCAAATCAATTTTGCTATTACATCTGGCCCCACACTGGGAAAAATGTATAAAATAATTGAAATATTTGGCATTCTAAATGTATCACTTTTTGTTTCACTCAGAAATTTGACTTGATTTTATTTTAAGTGTAAAAATACCCCAAAACTAGATAAAAGTTTTTGTATATCCTGATGTTATTGTTCCACTTGTATGATTCCCAAGGTGGACAGGAGGAGGAAGTAATCTCCAGTTGGCACAATATTATTTTTTTCTGACATTTCTGGTTCAAGACAGAAAATCAAATACATGCATAATTACTTCTGGCTGATATTTTCCTTTACTTTTATATGTTTATTTGTATATTAACAAAAAATGCCTGATTTTTGTGGTTTCACTTTGGATCTARAAGTAGATAAAGAAATTATCTAAATACCAGTTGGGAAATGGAACTTTCAAACAACGGAAGTTTCAAAACAGTCGTTGTATCCTCACTTGCATATTTAAAACCTGAGTGCTTTCTGGTTCTGTAGTATAGCTTCCTACCRTGACCATCCTCTCCACTGATCAACTGAGGAAGCCACATGTCCTGGTTTCGGCCGGGATAGAGTTAAATTTCTTCCTAGTGCTATGTTTTGGATTTAGTATAAGAAGAATGTTGATAACACACTGACGTTTTGAGTTGTTGCTAGGTAATCTGCTACTCAAGGTCTTTTCAGCTTACCATGCTCTCTCAGGTGCACAAGAGGCTGGGAGGGGACATAGCCGGGACAGCCAGCCCAGCTGGCCAAAGGGGTATTCCATACCATGTGACGTCATGCTATTGGCAATAGCCAACAAGTGGCTATTGTTTTTTGGCCATTTTSTCGGCGGGTGGTGAACAATTGCATTGTCCATCACTCATTTTTTGTATTGTATCGTTATTCTAGTATTATCATTGTTATTATTATTATTCTTACCTTTTCTGTTCTATTAAGCTGTCTATATCTCAATCCGCGATTTTTTTTTTTTTTTTTTCCAATTGTCTCCCCGCCCTACTGCGGGGGGAGTGAGCAAGTGGCTGTGTGGCGTCTGGCTACCTGCCGGGTTAAACCGCTACACCACAGCAACTCATTTTAACTTTGTTCATATTTATTTAATGAGAATCTGGTGCACTGCATGTGTGAACAAGTACTGTGTGGCCAAAGATATGTATTCTGCTCCAGCCTCTCACAGAACTTTTAGGACTAAGGTGTGAGGCTTTATAAGGTAGTTAGAAAAATGCCAGAGTGATTCTGGATGTAATCCAGATTATCAGGAGACAAAATGATATTCATCTGAAAGCGATTTTGGTATTTCCACTACTTTTCCAAAGTTGGAGATCTCATTATTTTCTGGGCTAGAAGAAGGATGTTTGCTTGGTCACTGGTTTCCTTTCTCTTTGATCCTCTTCAGATCCTTTTTTCAAGCAAGATCAATAGGATGCAGTTCCACTCCAATAATGGTTTCCCTAACTGTTAATAAGTAAGCAAGTTGGCAGCAAATAAGCTTAGGAAGTCTACGGAGAGAGTTTGCAAACACAAAGATCCCGACAATTCTCAAGAGTGATTTTGTACTAAGTTGGGGAACCTGCAGGCATTTAAAGTTATCACTTTCAGGTTCTGTCCTGGTTTCGGCTGGGATAGAGTTAAATTTCTTCCTAGTGCTATGTTTTGGATTTAGTATAAGAAGAATGTTGATAACACACTGACGCTTTTGGTTGTCGCTAGGTAATCTAGTTCTCAAGGACTTTTCAGCTTCACATGCTCTGCCAGGCACACAAGAGGCTGGGAGGGAGCATAGCTGGGACAGCCAGCCCAGCTGGCCAATGGGGTATTCCATACCATGTGACATCATGCCCAGTATATGAATGGGGGGGAGGGGGGTGTCCAGGAAGCTGCAATCGTTTTGGCCATTTTCTCAGTGTGTGATGAGCAATTGCATTGTGCATCACTCACTTTTTATATTGTATCATTATTATACTATTATCATTGTTATTATTATTATTCCTTCCTTTTCTGTTTTATTAAACTGTCTTTATCTCAATCCGTTAATTTTTTTTCCGATTCTCTCCCCGTCCTGCTGCGGGGCGGGGAGAGTGAGCGAGCGGCTGTGTGGTGCTTAGTTGCTGGCTGGGGTTAAACCACGACAGGTTCTCTTTCTAACCATGATCTATATATAACAGTGATTTGTTTTCAAGAGAGGTCCCACTCCAGTGATAACATTAGTGGCACAATCATGCCCTCTTATCTGTGATTATCTTATTTTGCAGCATGCTCATAAAAGTTGCCCAAGAAGAAATAACCTTTTTTTTTTGCTATTTCAGAGATTTTTTAGGATGACAGCAAAAATCAGAGATTGTTGTAGGAGAATACACAGAAATCAGGTTCATAAACAGAATAAGGGCTGTTCTCAGCCTGCACTCTTCTCAGTAAAACATCAATAATAACTTCAGGGTTGATCCAAACCCCTGGGAAAAAATATAGAGCATCAAAGCAGGTGGTGGTTCAGTCTTTAAAGAATTGCCTGCCTTTGGTGATTTCAAAGAATACTTTGATGATGATAAATATCCAGCACACATGAAGACTCATCAAGTGTCGAATACAGTTTAACTTATTAAAAAAAACACAAAAAAACCCAAAAACAAAACAAAAAAAAAACCAAAAAACTTTTCTGGATATCTTACAGAAATGGCTTTTTGTCAATAGAAAACCTTTGTTGTTAACACATGCTTTAAACTTTGCTTGAAGAGTGAGCCAACAGATAACATAATTGAGAATTAAAAATCAAAATAGAGTTTTAGGACAAATATCTACTTAGCATTATATAGGGACAAAAACTAATTTGATATTAAGCCTTGTCTGTGCAGGCTTAATTTAACTGATTTTACATGAATTAGCCCCCATGTTGATACCTCAGAGGTCCATTTAAAAGTGCTTTTCAAGTTTAAAATTATTAGGAGTTTATCTTGATTAGACATAAGGTTGAGTTTAATCAAATTAAGATATTCTTGAGGCAAAATAAAACTGTTCAGAAAAGAGTTTGATTAAATTGGTTTAAAAAAAGGTTTAAAGCCACCTCAAAACAGACATAAGCCATAGACAGATTTAACGCCACCACATAACAGACTTGTAAACAGAGGGGTTCCCAAATAGGTTAATGTTACCATTTGGGCAGAAATATGTTGCCAAATATTCCAGGAGATATCTCATACACCAAGAATTTCATAACACATTCTCCCTGTTTGCAGAAGCAACTTGTGTTTATGCACAGAGGTTCTGCATTTTAAATGCAAGTACTGTATTTTGTTTGTATAACAGAAAAATTGTGCTCTAGCTGCCTAAGAGTTTCATCTAAAGTCTACTATAATCAGTGGAAGCCTTTCCCCACACTTCCACGATCTTGTCAGTCAGGCCTTCAACTGCAGGCAAAAAGAAAAATACTCTGCTTCTGGAGGAGTGATGAGAGATAAAATAAGTTTGGTCAAGTTTTTTGTCCCAGATCTTTAAAAAAAAAACTAAGTTGAATGAAAACCCAATAAAATAAAAAATAATCTTCACAAACCTTTGGAAAGTCTTTAGATAAAACAAACTATATTTTCATACATCACTGGATCTAGAAGTATAATGAGAAAACATATTTTCTGTGTAGTTTTGATTCCTTCTTTCATGTCATAAACTTTTTCACTGCATTTTGTTTCATGAAATGGATCTTTTGTACAGAAATGAACAGTCTATATCTCTATTGTCTGTTAGTCATATCTAAAAGTAGATGTGGACAGATCTTGTGAAATATTTGAACCAACTGAGCACAGAGGCAGATTTTGATTTAAAATGCAAGTTCCTAACAAGCCATTTGGTTTAATCCAGATACATGTTAGTTTGTTAGTTGATAGGTTAGTTGTGTGTACAAATGGGGAGCACAAACTCCAATCTAATACAAAATTTTTGACATATCTTCTGCAAAGTGTGAATAGCAGCAAACAAAATTATTGATTCTGAGTCACTGATATAATCCATATGATGTCTCTGTAAATGTGGCTGTCTGACCCTGGGATTATGTGTACGTGTGGATACTTTACAAGAAAAATACCCAGAAAGTGTGAGAAGTGGTGAATACACTGAAAGTGTGAAAAGTGGTGAAAGTGCAAACCACAAATCCATATTTGCATCTGGTGTGCAATTACCATACATTAGGAGCATCTCAGCCAGCCAAATTTAGCTCAAGAAACTGGTAACGCAGTGTTCACAGTCCTCAGTTCAGTCACTGGGCCTCTGTTAAAGTAGCAAGGGCTTATTCAAGACTTGTGGATCTCCAAGACACAGGACATGTCCTTATTGGCACAGAGGTCAGTGCACATTATAGTCAAACTTCTGGGAACATTTATTGAGAAGTGGTATTTCTATTTTGAAAGAGCCAGTTCAGCCAATAACAAGTTGCTTTATCTCCAGAGCCTTCTGACTCCTGAGGTCATCTGTTACATCTATCGTAATTTATTGCATTGGGAATCTAATGGTATTTATGCTTAGCTGTTTAATGTCTACCTGAAGGCACCCTGCCATCAACCCTCAACCTAAACTAAGTTTCCCTCAGTAGTAGCTTTGGGGTGTGAAGCACCAGCCTCATGTCACAGATGTCAACAGGCTAAGGGGGAACCTGGGACTCCCTGTTAAGCAGAAAGCAAGTCCAACTGAGGGAGCCAGAGACCACAAAGCAATGAGATAAAAGCAAAACATTATGATAATAGAGTTTCATGGGTGCCAGTATGGTCAAAAAAGTTGAGCTATGTATTTGTAGCTACCACATAAACTCACAGTTAGCTTCCATAGGAAGAGAAATGTTGCTACAAGGCACTAATGGTCTCTTCTAGTACTTATTTACCAATTAAATTAAGCCTGTCGTTAATCACTTTGGGAAGACTTGTGAATGATCAGTTGATTAAGCTACCCAAACATGGTCTTGGATTTTTAGTTGGCTTAGTTTCTTCTCAGAATCACAATTTATAATAACGGAAAAAAAGAACAATTATCCAGAATCTGAAGCAAGGTTAACAGATGTTAATGGACATTTCTTTGTATAGATAGATGTATTGCCAAACTTTTCTCAGCCTAACCTTGCAACATTCTTTGTAAATACCTCTGTGCATTGGGACCTCTGAACACCTAACTAAATCTCTTCATACCAGTACAGCTCTTTCAGCAAACAGCAAATTCAAGAACTTGAGGAGACAATGGTACATTTAGGAGCTTAATTGCTTTTGTTTCTAAGCTACCTGTATAAAGTGCTTGGTCTCTTAGCTCTTGTCATTTATCCTGTCTCCTTTCTTTTTTCCCCTCTGAAATTTGTTCCACAGTAATTTGTTGCTAAAGCTAAATACCTCAGTGACTTTTTGAAGTGTTGTTAAGTAAAGAAATAATTTCTAACTAAATCATCAGACATTCCCTACTTTCCGAAAGAAGAAAAAAGATAAACTCTAGTCCTAAATTGTCTTTGGTGAATATGGAAATAATTCAAAGTGAAGCACATTCAGTTTGAGATTTGTGATGAGCCAAAGTTCATTAGCTCATTAGCAGGGGAAATAAGTTTTCAGAGGGTTCATGAATCTATAACAAACAGAAACTATGGCACCTAATTTACCTTGTTCTGAATAACATTACAGGTTACCTTGACTTAATTAGGATGCACCATTGAGGACTCAGGTGCTGTCTTTAGTGGCAGTACAGGATAAACCTAGGCTGATCTTAATTTCATGTAAAGAAAAACAAATTGCCGGAAAATAATAATTTTCGTAATTAGTTTTAAGACTAATTTTGCTTTGGAAATGTAGGTTCACTATAAAAAATGTTTGTTTTTTAAAGGCAGCAGCTAAAACAGAGATATACAACGTATTTAGAGTTAATAATTCTTTAAGACCTAACTACTCAGATAAAATAGAAGTAATAGACTTGAAATATTTTATCATTTCTACAGCTGTGAAAAACATATCACTAGAAAAATAATTTCAATATTAAACTCTGCTAGCATGAGACAGTCAACTTGTACAGCTCAATCTGCCTGTAAATGTTTATGAAGATTGTGGAGCTCTGGAAGGCATCTAATTAAGGGTTGGTTTAACGCACATATGAAGGCAAAAGAACAATCATTTTCCATTCAGTCAGCTATTGTCTGTTCAAACCACATGTGGACTTCCTTTTACAAAGGTACCTTAAGTCTTCAGTAGCAAAAACACAACATAACATAAAGCACATTAGTGTTCAGTACCTAACCTAAGTGATTCTATTCCTGGTTTTATAAAGATTCACATATAAATATTACCAAAAGGAATCTGAATACAGATATTGAATAATATGTCTGGGATGACACACCAAAACTGTGAAGACAGTAAAACCACAAGGACTCACAACTGGTTTTGCATATGCAAATATAGTTTTCTTTTGAGATGTGTATACTTCACTGAAGATAAGGTGATGTTGCAAATGATAGGCTTGTAAATGTCACTACTTTTTTTTTTTTTAAGGCAAGATTTCAACACATCTTCGTGTCTTTTTTAACACCCCACAGTTATTTTTTATAGGTCTTCATACCCTATTCTGTAAATGTAACTGATTAGAGTGAAGCTGGAGAAACTGTGCAGGCTTGGGTTTGAGAGCAGAATTTGAAAAATTTTTTTCTCATATTTATTTTCTTTGTGTACATGTATCTATCTAGCATAAAATACTGAATTGTTTTATTAGACAGTAAATGCTGTTAGGTTTTGATACAGCTGAAAACACTAGTGATAAATTCATCAAGATCTATTAAGGGACTGATACAACCCTTACCTTGAAGAATTAAAACTACACAGAAATGGCAGCTCAGTTCAAAATAGAAAGTTTTTGTTAATTGTCAGGTAACATGAACCTGGAACTACGATGAAAAAGCAGAGTAGTTCTTTCTCTGCTACTGTTTAATCTTGGATTAGAGATAATAGCAAACAGTCACAGTTGTAGCTAGGACACTTCAGTTCTGCCTATAATACTGTTACTGCCAGGGTTTTCGTTCTACCTCACTAAACCTTTCTGCAGCATTTTTTCATCCCTAGATTCTGTTAATTATCCTAATTTGGTAGAGTGTTTGAAATCCTTAATTCGGTATGATCATATAAAACCTGATTATTTTATTGCAAGTGGAGCTGGTACATACTGCTATGTTCAGGTTGCCTAGTTCCACCTGTTCTCAAAGAAAAACCAAAATCTTGCTACTTTCAGAGTTCAGATCATGCTTTATGAATTAGAGGCAAGGCTTTCTTCCTAGCAAAACTCTCTCATCCCACATAATTCCATTCAATTTCAGCAGAAACACAAACTGTCAAAAAGAAATAGGAAGCCTTACTTCTGCTGTGAAAAAAAACATTAGCAGCACGCCAAGCTAACTTAAGCAACTCTGTCAATTCAGGGCTAAGTCTGAAATACTATAAAAGTAAAGCAGGTAATACTGTAGGGAGAACGTGCAAGGTTACATTGTTGGTTCCTTTCCATATCTTTTTTAAGTTAATGTCCCTTCCTCTGTTCAGGTGAGAAAATGCTGAACTGTGGTTGTTTCTTGGGCACTTATAACCAAAAAATACGCCTCCTTTTCTGAATTCAGTATACCTCTAAGTTTCTGAAGAGTTTTGAAGCTTCTTTCTCATCCTGTGTAATAGGCAGATAGAAAGAGAAAGCTGTTGTTACTATTCTCTGCCTCTCTTAAATTTGAGAGGCAAAATTAAATTTGAGAGGCAAACCTTAAATTCCTCAGTGCCTGGGAAATGCAGGGATTGGCTTAACCAAGACTGTTTACCTGTTAGGAGAAATAGCATGTCTTCTCATGGGCTGCCACCTCTCTACATTATTGTATATAGTAGTATCAACGCTTTAAAAAACCCAACAAAACAAAACACACACAAGGGTGAAAAAAAAAAAAAAAAACCAAGTAAAATGCTGTTATGCTTTTAGGTCAGCAGAATTCTATCTTAGTTATAAATGTGATCTAACAGAGGAAAGAATAGAAATCTAAAAGTTTGTTTGCAAGAGCTTTTTATATGACTTGGAGTAATTTTTAAAAAATTTTTTTCTTTTTAAATGCTCAGTTCATTTCAAATAGTTCTGCATATCTTTCTAATTGGATGGCTATAGATCTTGAAAACCTGCACTCCAGCACAGAGAGTAAAGTGTTAGTGTAAACATATGTTAAGTAAAATGTTGATTATTCCCAGGTTAAAAACAAACAGGCACCAGAAAAGAAATATTTTACTTAATTTGGTAAAATCTGAGCACTGTTATTTTACTAGTTCTATTCTTATTTTGCTTGAATATCATCAATAAAAGACATGAAAATGCCTGCCTTCTGGTTTTTCAGAAGACTGAAGTTTTCAAATTAAGAATGATAACTAATACCTTTAATATACTAATAGTTTTCTGGTGGTTTATGGAAAATTATTGGAAATTATTCCTCCTTCCAGATATTTAAATCTGCACATAAACCAGATAATGAAGTCCTAATAATCAATATTTTCCTTGCAGGCCCTCCTCCTGCCACAATAGAAATTTTGAGTAAAAGGACAGTGTTAAGCAGGAACCCAGACAGGTAAGTGAGATCAATAGAATTTTGGGGAGGGGGAGCAGGAAAAAAAAAGTCCTTGTGGAAAAGCACTACTTTTTATTTTGCCAAAATGAAAGAAGGTAGGACTATAATATGTGTCAGCAAAATCTATCTGCACACCAATTTCTTTGAATGAGATGGGGGTGGTAAACATGTATTTGAGATCATGCATCTTTTATGTATACATATGTATTTTAATTGGGGCCAGAAGGTGTGCAATATCTGGGACTTAATTGCCAGTTTGGCTATGCAAATGCATTTTTGATTCCTAATGAATATTGCTTCTCTCCAAAAATACATACAAATATTTTAGTGTTTCTCTTTCCACTTAGTCATTAAATTTTGCTCATTGAAACATAGTGAAAGGAATAGTTTGTCTAGAAAGACAGGACAGTCTCTTCCCGTGCCTTAAAGGAATACTTTGACCACAAGTGTGATTTAAAAAGCATGTTCTTACTGTGTATAACAACAGAAAGTTTCCTAGAATTGGTGATTTCATCAGTGTTTGGGTTTTTTTCCATTAAAAGTGTGATTAAAGTTAGGAAAAAAGTTTGTTTTTCATGAAGCAGTTGTGAATGTGAAAAATATTTATACTTTTTGAGATAGGTTTCATGGAATCATAGAACTATAGAACATCCCAGGTTGGAAGGAACCTCAAAAGATCATCTGGTCCAACTTTTTATGGGAAAGGGAGCCTAGATAACATTATCTAGCACCCTGTCCAATTGCATCTTGAAAACCTCCCATGACGGGGACTCTACTACATCCCTGGGGAGGTTGTTCCGGTGATTGATTGTTCTCAATCTATTTCTTATACCAAGATAAAACCTCTCCTGGTGCAAGTTGTACCCATTTCCCCTTGTCTTCTCCATGTGGCTCCCTGTGAAGATAAAGCCTACGTCCTCTTTGTAGCTGCCCATTAAGTACTGGAATACCGTGATGAGGTCCCTCCTGAGCATCCTATTCTCCAGGGAGAAAAGACCTAACTCCTTCAGTCTTTCCCCATAGGATAGGTTCCCTAGCCCTTTGATCATCTTCCTGCTCCTCCTTTGACCCTCTCCAGTGTGACCATGTCTTTTTTTGAATTGTGAGACCCAGAACCTGACACAGTACTCTATGTGTGGCCTGACAAGTGCTAAGAAGAGTGGGATGATCACATCTCCATCTCTACTAGTAATGCCCCTGAGGATGCAGCTCAGGATCCAATTTGTCTTGGTTGCTGCAGCACTGTACTGCTGACTCATGTTCATCTTGTTGTGCACCAGAACCCCCAAGTCCCTTTCAGCAAGGGACTCCCCAGCCACACAGATCCTAGCCTGTGCACCATCTGTTTAGTGTCATCGGCAAACTTGATGAGGGTGCTTTCAATCCCATCGTCCAGATCAGTTATGAAAATGTTGATCGTGGGGCCCAGTATTGAACCCTGGGGGACCCCGCTTGTAACAGGCTGCCAGCCTGAGTAAAAATCATTGATCACCACCCTCTGAGTGCAGCCTGTGAGACTATTTTCTACCCATTTCACAGACCATCCATCCAGTCTGTATCTTGACAGTTTGTCCAGGAGAAGGCTGTGGGAAACAGTGTTGAACGCTTTGCAGAAGTCCAGGTAAACAACATCCATTTCTCTCCCTGTGTTGACAGAAGATTTTATTTTGTTGTAGAAGGTGATGTTAGTCTGGCATGATTTGCCTTTGGTAAATCCGTGTTGGCTTTTCCCAGTCACCTGTTTCATTTGATTTGTAATAGTTTCAATTGGTTTGTAATATTTTTTTCTTACAGCAGAGAATGAAAACATTCAGAATATAAGAGAAGAAGCACATTGAGAGCACACCTTTTATACAACATATATTTTAGGAATTAAGAATTTGGAAGCTTTCCATAGTAAAATTTTGGCACATTTTCTCAGTGTTTAAGATTATTTTCAAATTAGCAAAAAGAAGTAGTAGTTAGTATTTTGTTTGTTTAGAGCATTCTCAAACTACAAATATTATGTTACAAATAAGCTTCGATAAAGGGCAGGGAGGAAGAAGTTCTGTCTGAGCAAACGATCTGCAAACTGCACTACAGTACGTGACGAAATACAGATGACTTGCCCACTTGACAACTTTTTTCAAAATAATAACCA
Organism: Oceanodroma leucorhoa; assembly: GCA_030449065.1. Lineage (NCBI taxonomy): Eukaryota > Metazoa > Chordata > Aves > Procellariiformes > Oceanodroma > Oceanodroma leucorhoa. The sequence goes on from JASVER010000081.1 coordinate 3,724,433, forward strand.
ATGCTTTCTGGAACATTGTATATGGCAATGAGAGAGATAAGAACTATGTTCCTGCTTCTCACCAGTTTGTTCAGTGACTTTACAAGTCTTTACAAATCTTCCCTCTCGCTGACATAGTTATCCCCTTAGATTACATTCCTTCTTGGTTTACGCAGCTTCCCATGCAACTGGTTTCTGAAGATGCCTTCATTGCAGCTCCTCCCCATGCAGCGTTATTTAAAACCTGCACAACATCTCCCAAGCATAGGGATTGCCGTTGTGRTGGGGCACAGAGGTTTTCAGCATGGCAATAATCAGTATTGCTCTCTGATGGAGATGGCCATTCTGACAACAGCTTATTTTTACATACCAACAGGATTGTAGCATTAATCTTCAGTGTGTGAGCTGTAGTTTCCATTTGGATGTTTTATATGATATGGAAAGGAGCTGGGGTTTGTGATTTTGTTTTCTTGCCCTCTCCCACTTGCAGTAGATCTGTGCCTGTGAGAACAGGGTTTACTCAGCAAAAAAGTCTTCTGCAGACATGATGACATACTTTTCTCAAGTAATTGCCTGCTGAAGCCAGCTTAGATGAAAATAGAACCGTTATATATGTTGAAAACAGTAAACTATTGATGTTCATTCTGCCTTTTAGAAAAGAAGGTAGGATTAGTGAAAATAGTGTCTACGGGCTTTTATATACTGCTCTATCCTGCTATAATAAGAGTCTTTTTATAGATTGCAAGTTACACACAGTATAAGTGAGCACAGGTTTTGAGTACTCTGTCTAAACTATCTGAGAGGCATTTCTTTTTTTGTCTGATAGTTTGGGAAAAGGGAGTGCGTGTGTCACATTTACCTAGTTACTCTGGATGTAGTTGCAAAAAATATTTGGGCCCTTGTGTGTTTTTCTTATGTAAACTTTTTTTTTTTTTTTTTCTCCTTATGTTTTGGGCCTATCAAGCAAAGCTTTGGAAACAAGTACCTCCCACAAAACTTCATCTATAACTGCCCAAGCCACTTGAGCATTATAGTGCAGTTCAGGGAAGTTAATAGCCTAATATCAGGATAGTAACTTAACAGTAAGACTATAAGGTAGTCCTATTAAAGAGAACAGCAAAGGCTGCACATAAAATACTTGAAGAAACACCAAACCCTTTTGCTCATTAATGGTAATCTCAGTGCGTAAATTCAGATGGAAGAATTGCAAGAAAACCTCCAAGGTGTTGAGGGTGTCTGTATCAATGCTTGTTGGAAACTCTCTGGTTTTAGCCAAGCATCTGTGTTCCTAGAAAGCAAAGGATATTGTGGCGGTTTAACCATGGCTGGCTGCCAGACACCCACCCAACTGCTTTCTCACTCCCTCTGTTTAACAGGACAAGGGGAGAAAATAACATGAAAAAGCTTGTGGTTCAAGATAAAGACAGGGAGATCATAAAGACAGGGAGATAAGACCAGTTGCCATCACAAGCAGAACAGACTTGATTTGGGAAAAATTACTTTAATTTATTATCAATTAAAAATAGAGTAGGATAGTGAGAAACAAAGACAAAATTAAAACCACCTTCCTCCTACTCCCCACCTCAGGCTCAACTTCAGTCCTTCATTCCCAACTCTTCTACCTTTCCCTGCCCCTGAAAAGCACAGGGGAGATGAGGAATGGAGGTTGCAGTCAGTCCATAACAGTTCCTCTCTGCTGTTCCTTCTTCCTCACACTGTTTCCCTGCTCCAACATGGAGTCCTTATGACAGGCTGCAGTCCTTCATAAACTGTTCCAGTGTGGGTCCTTCCCATGGGCTGAAGTTCTTCAGGAACTGCTACAGCGTGAGTCTTTTCCATGGGGTACTGTCCTTCAGGATAAACCACCCCCAGCATGGGTCCCCCACGGCTTGCCGCTCCTGTCTAAAAAACTGTTCCTTGTGGGCTCTCCATGGGCTGCAGCTTCCTTTAGGGCATGTTCACTTGCTGCGCTGTGGATCCTCCATGGGCCGCAGATGGATATCTGCTCTGACGTGGTCCTCCATGGGCTGCAGGGGAACAACCTGCTCCACCACGGTCTTCTCCACAGCCTACAGGGGAATCTCTGCTCTGGCACCTGGAGCACCTCCTCCCCTCCTTCTTCACTGACCTTGGTGTCTGCAGGGCTGTTTCTCTCACACTGTTTCTCACGTCTCTCTCTCATGGCTGCCATGCAATATTTTTTACCCTTTCTTAAATATGTTATGATGGAGGAGCCACCATGTTGGCTGAGGGGCTCAGCTGCGTCCTGTGGTGTGTCCACTGGAGCTAGCTGGAACCAGCTGTTTCTGGCACAGGGCAGCTCTTGGCCTCTCCTTGCAGAGGGCAGCCCTGCAGCGCAACACCCACCCCCCAAAACCTGGGCACTGACACCTAATACAGATATGTTCACATGTGATGCAATGTAACAAAAATTATTTGTCAGCATACTGGAAAGCAAACAAAATAAATGGAAGAGTCAAGAACTATATTTAGCCATTGGACTTTTTGGCTTTATAGCATTACATGTGATTTATTTGCTGGTTTAAACTGTGAAAGCATTTTTTACTTCATATCCCAGACAACCCAGGTTCACTACATACCATCTTAAATATTTAGGCATGTTTTTTAAAGCTAACATTTAATGGTTTTCAGTGTTTTGCTAGCCTGAAAATAAGTGTGCTGAATATTTGCTATTTCTGGAAGAGTTTGTTGTAGGAACTGTTAAACTAGTTATTAAATTGTGAATATGTAGCAATTATGGTCGTGCTTCATATCAACAAGATGGTACTTTGTACAAATATAGTTTTCAGCCGTGGAGTTTTGTCATTAATACTCCTTTCTCAAAAGGCCAAGGTGACACACTGACCAGGGCCAACTTGAGCTTCATAGTTTCTGTAGCACTTAAGGCTAGCCCAGACCAATGATGATTGCAAATGAGTCTGAATGTCCAACAACAGAAGATCCTTTAGGCAATGAATTTTGATTGTTCTGCTCATAAGAGACTGCAAACTATATGAAAAGCGGAACTTTAAATGTCCCCTGATCCTATTAGAGGGTCATTATTCCAGGTCATGAATGCATTGCACTGGTGATGTACTATAATAAATGCTGACAACTATAAAGTACCAATTATGGAGAGAGGCAAGTAACAGCCAGGGTTATACACTAAATGATTCATTTACAAAGTAGTGCAGGAAAAATTATTGTAACAGAAAGTTGATACATACATAATGAAAAGGGTATCCTTTTGTTCACATCTTGTATATAAGTTTAGTCCTTCACTTAAAAGAAAATACCTTCTGTAGAATTTTGTGTAAGTATTTATTTGTTCTTGCATATCTTTTGGAGAAGGAGCTGCCATAAGGCCCATAGGGATCAACAACTGTTAGCTGTTTTACGGCAGTGTCTGTGCCTTCCTTTCCAATGTTATTATTTTAAAAAAAGAAGTATTTTTCCTTTTATTATACTAATGTCCCAATGTGATTAATATTTAAAAGAATGTTGTTTTAGGCAGAGCACCACCAAATCAGACTGAAAGTGCTTCAGAGATGTTCTGTAAGCACCACATCTCTAAAGGGTACAGAAGGTAAAGCAAGCTATAGCTAACAATATGGTAGAGGTATCATCCTCTTCATCACAGGATAGCTATAAACACATTTTAAATGTAGAACTCTTTTTAAAACAGCATAGCTATCCATTCTAATATTTTGTCTCCAAGAACAGATATTTTAACCTATTATTCTTCTTGGAGCACTTTCTAATTTACTGACAATATCCTGAATCATGAAAACATTCCTCATTCTCTATTTGATGTTACAGGAAAAAACAGATGTATTAGAAGCAGATCAAATCCTGGGCTTTTTCATTACCTAACCAAAACATAGGAAAATATTGATATTAGAATTAGAAGTTGAATGCAAGGCTGTATTCTGTATATCTGAATAAATATCTTCACTGCCTGTAAATGAACAGTCCCCTTCAAGTCTTTCCTTATCTGACTGGATAATGTCAGAATATAGCCCGTCTCCCTCTCAGGCCTTAAAGTAGAGCTCAGGTGTCATTCCAGTGATTCCTGTGCTTTTATCTGACATTCGGCCTAAGGAGCTATTCAAAAAACCCAAACATCTTTATTATTATGAATGAGTATTTGGTTATTTTTTTTCCCCCAAATCAGCACCAACAACATAACTTGTGTAGGAGGCTCTAAGCTGAGTTTTGCAAAGAACTTAGATTTGTCTCCTGCTTTATCTTGCTATGTCAGACTGGTATGTAGCTTAATTTCTATCATCTAGTTCATTATGAAAGGGCCTCCAATTAGAATCTCAGGTACCATATACATTTGCTTAAAGCCTTTTCTTGACATAGCTTGATAAAGATGTTTCTAAAGTGTCAGTTTGGAGGACAACCAGTAGCATCATGATTGTCATCTTGCACAAAACCATCCAGAAAATTGGCTTTCAGGATCAAGTCTAATAAATTAGGCTGTAGAGGTATAGCAAGTGCACTTTTAGAGCTCCTAGGAAATGTATCAAGATTATCAGGTGTCATCAAAAAATAATGTGTGCAAGAGGGAGCAATCACTCTCCTAAGAGATCTTTGCAAGTGTTGTTTTCTGAGATGTGGACACAGATATCAATAAATTGTGATACCTACTGAATTGGAGAGAGAAAAAAAGATTACTCTCTGTTGGAAGCAACCTAAGTGTGCTCCTTGAAGATGACAAGAAAGAGTTCACGATATATTTGTGAGGATTTGTAAGTTTGTTTCTCCCAAACTAGATTTAGCCTTGAACAGAAATATTCTCTTGGTATCTGAGGATGTCCCAGTTGTTGATGCACATGTGAATTATCTAGATAGGTAGAAAACAGCTATGCGGAGGAGCAGCCAGCTGCAGGGATATCTGTATGTTACAGCTTGGCTGTGAGCAGAAACATCAGGGTAAATAAGGAAAGCACAGCAAACTATCAGAACTTTTCAAGTTTCCTGGTGGTTTTTTACTGATCTTATTTTAAAAGGCACGCATTTTGGAAAGCCTTTCTTTCTCTTTCTCTTGTGACAGTATGAGAGAGAAGGAGTGGAAAAATTCATTTCAATTTCCTACTTAAACTCAGATGTACAGATACCAAAGGGGAATCAGAAATCAGATGAGGGAGACAACTGTATAGATAACATATGCTCTTTCTCCCAGCTGCCTCATTCTCTGCTTCTTCCCCACAGATGTTTTATTTTCTTTTCAACTAGCATCTGTGAGAAAATGAACATTACAAAATTGCAAATATTCTCCCCCCTGTGATTCAAGCATTGGGAAAATGTGCAGAATGGCATTCAAAAAATAAAGTCATATATGGACCTGCATTGGAATTTAACCAATATTTCTGTCCAGTTTACAATAACTAGGGGCTTTATCACTTAGAATAAAAAACAAAATGAAAATATACAGGAGTGGAACTATTAGACAGCTAGTGAACAAGCATGTTGTTATATTGCTGAGCACTTTTTTTTTTCTTTTTTTTATGTTTCTCCGCATTTCTCTGAGAGAACTCAGTCTCTGGTGCTAGGTTTTTTGTCCAGCAATAATAATTTGATACTGGAACAAACTTGATCAAGAACACTGGAGAGCATCAGCTGCACAGCTCCACTAACACCCATATCCATGAAGAATGGACTGACATAATTTAAAGATCCGTTTTGGCAACCTCTCCCCACTTGCCCCCCTCAACCTTCTCATTTTCATTCAGGAAATTCTGATCAGGAACATGCAGTGCAGGCACAGTAAGTTCCGTGAATCCATAATACATCAGTCTTACTGTTTATGTGATATACTGTTGAGTTGTGTGTGCACAGTAAGTCCAATGGATCCAGAATGTGTGAGATTTACTGCAAACTTGCTGGCATCTGTGCCTTCCCAGAAAGTTTGTAAGGGATTGCTACTTCACGTAGCAACTGAATCTAATGTTTCCAACAGGAAAAAGAGGATGCGGTCAGTTTCTCCCAGGTGATCAACCAAAACTTTAAGACAGAAAATCTCTCTTGATATTCTGYAGAGCAAAAGTCCACAATGAGGTGATCTTTACAAAGTAGCGCTCCACAGAAAAGAGATCCTTTTAAATTAAACTCCAGTCACACTTCCTGTGAAACTAGCAGTTGAACTAGTGCAATTGACCCCTGAGTGCTTTGAGTAACTGCATGAGAGTAAAGATCATTTCACTTCAATTTTGTATTTATGTTGAGCTTTTCTTTAGTAACTTTGTGCTCCAGACTACGCAGGGCTGAAGGTCACAGCTATCTCTGTGTGACCTGTGTTGACAGCAACTCATTCTGTTCCAGACCTGCAGTGAGACTGAAGCTGCATGCTGCAATCTACTCTTATTTGTTTGGGGGTTTTGTGCTTAAAAGGATTATTAGCGAGTAGAAGGTAGCAAGCATATCTAACAGTAAGGATGACATGTAGCAGAGATCCCTATATCTAGTCACGTAAACCACACACTCAACTCCCTTTTTCCTCGTCTGGTATCTTCTTGTTGTTCAATTGCAATAAATAGCAACCTATAATCTCATGCAACCTGCATTCTCCTTTTTATCATTGTCCTATTATTGTCAGTTTCTGATTACTATTTCTATGAAGCACGTTAGCTTGGGAGACAGCATGGAAAGCGAACATCAGAATGGACAGCTTTCAATATGTATGTCCCTCACTTTGACTTCCACTATTCAAGCACAGACGTTCAGCTAGCACAGATGCTTTCTGGCTGCTGAACATGAAGGCAATGACTCCCCCTTGGCCTTCTTTCTCTACATTTTTCATAAGATCCTACCAACACAAACATGTCAGTGCAATTCATCACTCAACCTTGTTGTCCTATCTTGGTGATGCCTGCTTTCTCTAGGCTACTGCTGCAGGCTATCTCTTTCAGCCTTGCAGAAAAAAAGCTTTTCTCAAACATAATAAAAGAGGTAACAGCACAAAAGAGTCTGCTAATGGCCAAACCTTTCTGTCAGTCCACTTCCCACAGTCTACTCTGTTGGGTTTGAAAAGTAAAGACAGCTAACAGAGATGTGCAAGCCGATGCTGGTGCTATGGTTATTGCTTCGCCTCATACTTCAAGTACTGTCCTGCAGAATGACTGTCTAAAGGTAAGCATAGTGGTTACCCACCTGCAAATGCCAATCCCATGATGGGGCAAGGCACACTGCTTCCTCTCTCTGTTTTCATTGGCACTGTTGAAGAACACAGCACAGGTAGAAATACAGAGTATTTACCATTCTGACTGTCCCCAGGCACTCTAACTCCCTTTCTGGTCTTAGGAATCAATTTACCAGTGAGCTGAATAACGAGTAATGACACAAAAGCTTGGGCTATCCAGTGGTGTCAACAGTGAAACTGCTGAGAAGGACAAATGCATTTATTTCCTGGGCATCAATGATACATTCCCACTGTTCTCTGTCAGTACCCAAACAGTGTTCTATATGTGAATACTAAGTAATCTTTCCTTTAAAACCTAGCACCTTTGCACCAGCCATTTAGGTGCACATGACACAGCTGATCCATCTGTAGTTCAGAGCATTACCACAGGGCGTTTGTACTACGAAGAATTAATTTGTGGTGGGATCCATTAGAGTCTAAAGCAATACTTCAAATAAGTTACATTATTATTTCTTCTCTCCTCTGCTTTTATCTTCTCTCCAACCAATCCTCATGCTTCAGGGCATATGCTGATTACCAGCTGGGCAAGGGGAAAAAAAAGATTCCCAGTTGTGTAGATTTATATGATTAGATGAATTGTGAAATTGTGCAGTTTCTCTGAAATATCCAGCAGAACTGGGAAGAGGATGCTAGATTAGATGAACTGCTGATCTGGTTTTGCAAATCCTCTGGAATGGGTTCTAATACTGAGAATAATTTGCTCTTAGTATTAAGAACAACTTGTCTGGATCTATCTAATAGAAATAACTGGAAGTTTCCCTCTGGGTTTTGTTGTTCATGCTTGCTTTTTTTTTTTTTTTTTTTAATTAGGCATTTGCCTGTTGGGTCTCTCCAAGTTATTCAGATGGGGTAGGCAGTCTGATGATTACCAACACAATTCTTTAGCCTGTGCTCTTTCCCCAACACAGAAAAGCTGGCAGGAGACAGCAGTGGTAGCCTGAATCTATTCATTGATTTTAAAGGACTTTGGATCTGGCCAGTGGGCATGGATCTGTCAGGATCCTAATTTAACTGATGTGTACCATTATAAAAGGCTTCATCACTGGAGGGCAGTGGATGAGCCCCCAGCTTGGCGCACTGGAGAGTGGATAAGATGCAGATTTTATATTCTTCCATGCAAGCAGTCATTACAAACCCCTTGCACAAGCTTCAGAACTTCCTTGAGGTTCAATGTAAAGTAGGAAAGAATTTTCCCCATTCTATTACTCTTTTCCTATTTTTATGAAAAAGAGACAACATTAGTGAGGAAGACAAAAATACGGTGTGTATTTGTTTTAGAGAGAATGAAAGAAATAAATATCTGTCGATTTATCTCCTCTGTCATGCCTCTTCGTATTCTATTAGTGGCAAATCCTTCCACGCCAGCTGCCTGCCTCCGAACCCTGTTTCACATGGGATATGTTTAGAGAATGGAGAGCTTGCCTCTACAGTGCTTTTCAGTCAGTGTTTTATGTGGCATTGCCAGTTAGATTATTCCCCAATGAGACATGCTAGCACTGGTACAGTTCCCAATAAACATTCAAATTGAATTTTTGTGGGTAAACCTGCCAACAGTAAATCACTTTTTGGTACCTTCAGGTGCAAACAAGCTGTAAAATTTTGGCTCTGGAACACTTTTTTTTTAGTCTGTGTGGGCCTGAGTGAGATGCCTGCTGAGTAATGTTTTTTTTTCAGTGAAGTACGTGCTGTTCCTTCAAATATAAACTCTTCTGGCAGTGTAACAATAGAAGTTCTTTAAGCAACTGATCTGCTGTAAACAGTGATGCAGGCCACTTGTTTGGAAATATTGAAACCTTGTTAGAGTCAATATATGCAAATAGCTAAATGAAATACTTAAATGGCTGAACTAAGCATCCGTATATTTATGTCCCCACAACATGGGTGTAATGATTATGCTTCTGTGAGCACACAATATTTGGTAGGGTTTCCTGTCTCCGGTGAATCCTATATATTATTCATTTGGCCATGTTCCATTTCCATCAAAGTAGAACCCTCTTCTACACCCCCTTTGAGCCAAAAGGACAATTTCACTTGTCTGATGACAAGAGGATCCAATGTTAATATTCTGCTCAAGCTTGGCCTGGTATGCTCTGGGCAAAATCATCTGAGAGAAGACAGGGTGCTGCAGAGAGAAAGGCAGGTTTAATCTTTGCCAGGGGCTTCAGGGGAATTTTGCTGCCTGAAACCACTTTTGGGATGCTCTGCTTCAGCTCCCTGAGCACACCTTGGCAAGTTCTGTCCCCTTTAATGTTGTCTCAGTCCTCTGTAGGCCCCAGTGGAAGAAAAGGGTATCAGCCACTGAGTTCTGCCTCTCAGGTTTTGAGAATGTCATCCAAATACCGACAGTGGTGCATTTGGTTAATGCTCTACAGCAAATGGTCTCACAGAGTAAACACATCTTTTCCACAGTGGCATTTTCCTATTATAGCCATAGCTCTGACAGAAATGCCCATACAGAAAGTAATAGATCAACAAATATAGTTGCCTTAAATATTATGGGATGTGGCAGAAGTTGTGGTGTGGAGCAGGGCTGTATTTGAGTCTTTATTGGATGACTTACCATCCCAGACTCGAAGCTGTGATGGTTGTGTGCAGAGGGAACAGAGGTATCAAAGCTGTTTGGTATTTCTGTAACAGCAAGAAGTGCGTTATGTGTTAACAGCAAAGCTGCTGAGGGACAAATGCAGGTCCTCTTTCCAAAGACGTAAAAGACTCCCATGCTGCTGACTCAAATATTTTATGTTAGGGTTATCTTATTTCCTTAATGCTTACCAAGCGTGCAAGATACATGAGACAAAGTGGCTGTAGACTTTATAGTTAGGATTTCCTTGTATCTTCTGGTGATTGCTTTCCCTGAAAAAGAAAAGACTGTATGAAAGGCCTACCAATAATCTTTTCTTTCTTCTCCAATTCATCCATCATTCTGTTTACAATAGAAATTTTTTTTAAAAAATAAGTTCTTTCGGCAAGTTCCACAGGTGTCTGTGTGTAAAAATACTCAGAGCAATACTAGCACTCTTGTTAGGAGCAATATTTTTGGATTTGTTCGTGCTTTAGCGATTCATCTATTTGACTAGCTGACAAATGGCAAGAAATTTTATTGGACATTATCAAAATAGATATGAACTTTCTGAATTTCTATGTTTCAGATAACTGGGTTACTGTGTACTTAATATCACCTACCAGCACAATATGAYACATGCTATAAAATTTTTCTTAAGTTAATCACCATAAAGTGAACCAAAATTATTCCAAAAAACAAAGAAACAAATTTTCCTTTTTGAAAAAATAGAGAATGCAGGTAACTGATTTTACTCAAACTCTATGCATTCTTCTTCCACATTCATTTTCTAGTTATGTTCTAATATATCTTCCTTAAGAATTATTTACTTTTTTAAAGTTAACTGTTCAACATTTCATATTTTTTGCTCTTGTGACCCCCACCTTTTCAAAGGATAGGCAAAAGACTTACTTTTACTTCATATTTTATTGGTGTTGATCTGACCTATTGGTGTAGCTCCACTGGTTAATAGGAAATGTTACTATACACCTAATCTGATGTAGCTTCCCTATGAATACATGCCCCATGAAGTGCGATCACTGACTTTTCCCTCTGGTAGTACCTGAGGAATACCTGATGTCTTAGATTGTCAATTTTGATGTCTTAATTCAGCATTGGTTTCAGTAGTGTTGAAAGCTTAATACAAATATTAGCTCTTTCTCTCTCAAAAAAAAAGTTAATTAATCATTGAGGTTGAACTGGTGTTAAAGGAAACATTGAGGAAGGAAAAAAATAGAGAAAAATGCTTTGATTAAAAACTCTCTTTCTGCCTATTCAGTTTATATAAATCTCTTGGGATATTATTTTACTAATCTTCTAGTAATCACAAGGCTAGCCAGCCTAAGCATGTTTTGAACTATTAATTTATTTAGAATGTAAACAAAAATGTCAAAAAGTAGACAACACAAACAATCTCAGGGGTATTATCTCACATCACAAAATAACATATTTGTCTGTCTTTCTTTTAAGGTTAACTACATGCACATTCCAGCAAGTGAAGATGAAAAACAATGTTTAACTCACATGTATGTTTGACTTAAAAATCTGATGTTTTTTCACCCATCCTTTCTTAGAAAATAAATAGCACCTACTGACAGAAGAGCAACTGACAGCTTCAATACTGTATAAACTGGGAATGGTCACAAATGATCTACAAAAAATATCTGTTGTAAAATCTTCACTCTTTCTCTTTGGTGCCATAGTACATGAAAGTTTCAAGTAGCATTTAAGTAAATCTAGAAGTGTTCAAACAGAAACGGAGAGAGGCAGAAATTATCAGACATTTGCCCAGCTCCGCCACAAAGTAAGGTTGCGAAATTGCTATAATTGAAGCTGAGCAAGGCTAGACTTGACATCCATCTATTAAGGATCAATTAGGAATAATTAAATCATGATGCATGGCAGAGTAGGTTAACTCTTCCAACCAGGTGATAATAACATCATTTCCCCTTTAGCCCACACAGCCAATATTGGGGCTCTGTTTCTATTAGGAGAGCAAACTGATTATATGAGCCTGGAATACTCTTTGGTGTAGTCAGGTTTATCTACAGAAAGTGCACCCAGTCCTATTGGTTTGAACAAAGCAGAAATGAACAATGGCAGGCAGTTTTCTTGCAAACAAATCTTCAAGCCTACCTTTTTAGCATGATTCTTTTCCACAGAGCAAGAGTGTACACTTTGCTCTTGCTTTCTGCCACAGGCAGACCCAGTTATCTTTTGGTTTTCACATGTCTTTGAACACACTTAGATGAACCCACTGCCTCTCCTGCCTACAGAGTTTGTCAGCTATTCCCCACCATGCAACTCCAGACAACAAAATATCCTTACATCAAACAGCAGACTACTGTGCAGGGACATTCAAGCTGGTGAGTCGTCATGATGCAGTGCTAAGTGACTGTACAAGGTTGTGCTGACAGCGCAGTCATGTTCACTAAACCTTCCAGCAATTCCAGGTTGGGTGTCTGCATTCAGTGCTTCGGCTACTGGGGCTGGCTCATGCAAAACTGGATCGAGAAACATCTGCTTCCATGGTACCTCTCTAATATTCTGTGAGTATTGGTCCACGCCTGTGCAGTGCACCTGTTGTTTTGGTCACATTTTAAAAGGGGCTTCACCTTCCTCCCACTTACTTGAAACAGAGAGTGTTCATGTGGTTTTTAACATGTTCATCTGCTGTTCACAAAGACCAAAAATCTAATTATGGCAGATATTAATGCCTAGCATAGTAACGTTTAAGAGACAATAGAGAACTGCACTGTTAAACAAAAATATTGATCCTCAAACATTGCTTAGTGGGTGGGGAGTAGCCTGAGATTCAGTAGTTACAGCTTCTGTTTCAGGCTCCAGAATAGACTCCTGCATGGTGATAGTGAATTAATTCAATCTCTCTGAGCCTTAGTGTCCATAGGTTAAACAACTAGAACAATATGACACCCTTTGCAGAGACTCAAACTGTAGGTGATCTTATTTGGTATGAATCTGATTCAAGACTTAAGGAAGTCAAGCAAAAGATTTCCATTGATTATCCCAATACTTTTATGCCACAAGTAATACTTTTTTTTTCCTGTGGGGGTGGATAAAGGGTGCAATTTCTGCCCAAATGACCTGAGGTGATAGCTGCTCTACAGATCCAGGGGGGTGGGTGGGGAGGAAGAGGGAATGTCATCAAAGATATAAATTGGAAAACTCACCTTTTTAAAATTAGACAAATTTTCCAAATCTTCAGATGATGACTTGTGAGTGCTGGGAGGAGAACTGATGTAGGGAAGTTTAATGGGCAGGTTATTTGTTAGGAAGTCTGGACTAGTGGATAGGTAAACTTTGGGCAAAGAGCATCCTTTCTCTCTCTTTCTCTCCCCTATCCCAAGTTTTCTGTTTAAAGTACAAGGCATAATAGGCCTCTGTCCTGTACACTTTGAACAGTATGCTGACTTTCGTGCACATGCATAAAATGCACAAAGGGATCCTCACATGATACACAGCTGGGTCTTGTGAATGCTACACAAATTACAAAGAGAATGCGCTATAAAAATCTCAAATTATATTATCCACAGTATCATGTAAAGTTCATTATAAAAGCAATCCTGTATTTTTTATTCAAAGTAATATTTAAAGATGCTTATCCAAACTCTTTTTACAGTACACCCAGTCTATCAAAATTCAGGTGGAACTTGTGGAAACACCTCTGCATATGAACATTTCTATTGAACAGGATTCAATGTGTGCAAACTTACTTGCATGCATAACTGTTTTCCAAATCAGAGCAGGAGAGATAAGTGCAAAATACCCCCTCATACACAAAGCATAGGCTAATCAATTCGTTGCACAGTTCCTGACCATCAGCCTTCCTTGAAAGTCTGGGAGTGTTCCTTTGTGCCTTAAAAGGTATACAACATGCACTCTGTCTAAGTTTGAGCTTAATGAGCTCTTATTGTTCTGTAAAACAGAAAAAAACGAAGAGGGTGAAGAAAAATCATGTAGACAAGTGAAACTTGAAATAAAAGAGAAACAAGAATTGCTACCCACATGCAGGAGGACTGTAGATATCGACCATACCAGTGATTCAGTCACTTATTTTTTTTATTGATTAAGCAACTATTAGTTATATTCCACAGGTTGGGAAGATGAAGCAAGGTTGTATGAATTCCTTTAGAACTGTAAAATCAGTTTGAAGTTGAGGAGCATGCTTCCTGTCAATGCCACAATATAAAGGCTGCTATTAAAAAGAAGCAACACTAGAGAAACAAAATTGCTTTAATTTTTTTTTTTCTTTGGSATAACAGGGAATGACTAGAGGATATATAGTGCTCTGAGTATATTCTCTATTGATGTAAAATTGAGAAAGCATGCCTGTTCAGACCGGCAGGGAATATGCATATTAAAAGTAAAGGGTAAGGGGCGTGAACAGTATTTGTTCCCTGACAGCTTTTCATAAACACTGAACCCGTTTCAAGGTGCAGGTCTATATCTTATTTTATTAAGAAAAAAAATCTGCAAAATCTTTCTGATTAAAGTGTACATTGTGCTACAGCCTTGTTGAAATCGCAGTGCCCTACATTTTGCTGGAGACACTAGATAAGCGAACTTCTATTATAATGTATGGAGAAGTGAATGACTGTTAAGCAACTTTTTTGAAATGCATAACTTCTTATTTCTGTCTCAGATATTAATTTCAGTAAAAATATGACTAAGGATTATTCTGCGGCCTTCCTGTTAGTAAAGTAGAAGTAAAAGTAAACAGAACACAATTATTTCTGCTGGAGAGAGCTTGTCTTCTGCTAGAGACAAGCAGAAAGAAAGGAATAGTCACATGCGACAGATGAATATTACTCTCAGATACCCTGCTGACAGGGATTCTTATTCAAACTGGATTTTAAATAAATAGCACAAAAGTACAGAGTAATAAATAAAAATTGTTTCTGCAAGTCATAGCCACTTTTCTCTCTTAACCTTACTGGGTTTAAAATTACTCCAGTGCTCATGAATATATGCTTTGAGTTCTATAAAGATTCCTGGCAGATTGGGTCCTTTTAGACCATTGTTAGCTCATCTGCTCCTATTTTTTTAATTTTTTTTCAAGCTGAGAAATAGGCTGGAGGAGAGATCTGCATACATGCATTGCTTTTTAACTGTGCAGTCCCACAGACGGGGAGAGCCTAGTGATCATACTCCAAGGAAGGAAAGATTAGTCTGCAGCTCATTTTGTCTATATTGACGTCATCAATAATAGCCGTGCCTGTCTGCAAAATGTGCGCATATAAATACTGTACAAACATTGTTAAATAAAACACTGCTGCATTAAATAATATGACCTTGCTACCTTTTAGTTGCAGTCTTAGAGTGCAAACTTGTTTTAATTAGCAGTCAGCAAGCAGACTGCAACTTCACTGAAGGAGCATTGAAGAATCACTGCCTATTAACAACCCAGCGGTAAGTAAGCCAGTACAAATACTTATAACCAAATAGTGTGCATTTCAGGAGTGGAGAGGATTAGCTATTGGGCACACAACACAGTGGAGGAAATTGCTTTATTCCCAGTACTGCTGGGTACCAGGAGGCAATCACTGTGCCTCTAGCCCATTAACAGCATTCAGAGTGTTGCTTCCCATAGAAGGGGTTATTGGCTAACCACTGGGTGACCAATTAAATGCTATGAATAAGTCCCAAACCAAACAGCATGGGGCCTGTTTGTGGCACAGTGGTATCATTACTAAAGTGAAAAACTTGATGAGAAAGGAACATATTTAATTATAGAACTATACAAATGGCTAATTAGGACCATAAAGTGAAATGAATGACTTTCCAGTGGATTTTTGAATGTTACTGATAACTGCTCAGCTTCTTTGGAGACCATGAAAGTGATCTACAGTGCTAGTCTGCATGTTATGGTAATGGATGGATCTTCATTACTGGGGACATGTTTGACCTGGTTGCTCAGGTAGCATGGGCAGTCCTCGATTCCTCTCCCGGCAAGGGTTCTCCCGGTGCAGCCCCTGGTCTGCCATGGGTTCTGCTTGCTTTCACCCTCCTTCTCACAGGTTTAGAGGCAAAAGCGTTACCTGCAATAGAAACTCCCTCTCACTTTGAAATCAAGCGTCTTGCTAATTTTGCAGCAGCTCAGACCCATGCTTAGTTTTGGCCTTTAAAATCACTAATGGGTTTGAAAGAAATCTTTCCCCTTCATATCCCTCCCCAGGATCTTACAAACTCCTGCACCCGTACCAGTTATTTTAATCTTTACCGCATGAAGTGGAGATTCCTTTAAATTACTTAGTCTGGTTTCCAAAAGAGACCCCAGAGCTCAATGATTCCTTAACGAGTAGTGAACTTTTCATTTCTTTGCTACATGTATCCTCAAAATGAGGAGAAGAATGTTTCCACTTCAAGAACATAGAGGGACCTGATTTTTTAACAGAGTGTTTTTTTTCCAGCTGCATAGGCCTTCTGAGGCCTAGAGAGGATGCTTAYCCTTGTAAACGACCCATCCAATTATTTATTGACTCGATTAGTGGCAACAGTAAAAGGAGAGGCTGAATGTTGGTAAGTATAGTGTGCATACTGTACTGCAGCATAAACATTATGTGCTATGATGTATCCGTACTAACTGAAACTAGTAAAGACAGAGCAAAGCCCAACCATCGGAGCCCCTTAATGCTGGAAAAACCCTTGCAAACAACAGTCCTCAGAGGCACCAGGGTCGTGCTGAGATCTGGTTTGACAGTGCCCCTGGGTGCACTGCTGATGGGGATCTTGCACATTCAGCATACAAGATGACCATGGAAGACCTGGGAGCAGAGAAGTTTGAGTGCATACATCCCTAGCCAGAAACAGAACTAGTTATCTCTCTGTTGTTTTACTTTTCGTGAGTTTTGTCTGCATTTCTCAGTTTCCAGAAGAAAACTGTCCCTCCTCCCTATTTCCAGACTTTTCCGCCCTAAATGATCAATGTTAAGGGCTTGAAAGGTTTAACACTACTCTCAATGCTTTATGGCCTCACCTTTCATGTCATCCATCACCATATAAGTACTGTCGTGGTTTAACCCCAGCCGGCAACTAAGCACCACACAGCCGCTCGCTCACTCTCCCCGGATGGGACGGGGGAGAGAATCGGAAGGGTAAAAGTGAGAAAACTTGTGGGTTGAGATAAAGACAGTTTAATAGGGAAAGCAAAAGCCGTGCACGCAAGCAAAGCAAAACAAGGAATTCCTTCATTACTTCCCATGGGCAGGCAGGTGTTCAGCCATCTCCAGGAAAGCAGGGCTCCATCACGCCTAACGGTTACTTGGGAAGACAAGCGCCATCACCCCGAACGTCCCCCACTTCTTTCTTCTTCCCCCAGCCTTATATGCTGAGCATGACATCATATGGTATGGAATATCCCATTGGCCAGCTGGCCTAGCTGTCCCGGCTATGCTCCTTCCCAGCTTCTTGTGCACCTCACAGAGCATGTGAGCTGAAAAGTCCTTGAGAAAGTAGACTACCTAGCAACAACCAAAAACATTAGCGTGCCATCAACATTCTTCCTACACTAAATCCAAAACACAGCACTATACCAACTACTAGAAAGAAAATTAATTCCACCCCAGCCAAAACCAGGACAAGTACGCACTAACTTTTCTGTCCTAACGTGTGCAGAAACTAATGTAGTTCCTTGTTGACAAATGGAAAATCAATGAATGTGTTCCAATAAAAAGCATTCTTAAGTAGATCAACTTGCTTAAGATGCCTTACTACCCTAATTAAGTCATGTGGCTCTGTGGGTTCTATTGTGAATCTCAGCTATGCATCATGGAGATAATGAAATACTATACTGAAACTTAATTTGAAATTTGGCTAACCCTTCCTGTGAATCTATTTCAAAGTGACATTAATTACTTTCTTAGCTTTGACATCTCATCAAATATAAGACTAGTGCTTAGGCTATAGTAATATTAGTTTGGTTTGGGGTTTTTTTGTTTTGGGTTTTTTTTTTCACCAAGGGGAGGCTTGCAAACAGCTGGTTGTGGACCTGTTGTTTTATGAGTCTATAAAAGAAAATCATCTCAGTAACAGGAGACTTACTGATTTTACCTACAATGCCCAAAGCCCTTGGTGCAAGAATTAAGAAACTTTTCAAAAGCAGCAGAAAATGATCAGCAGAACCCATAGGATTCACATTTCTCTACAGACAGCAACTTCCAAAATATTTCAGATTCTGAATGAGTCAAGTTTTTTCCCTGAAAAATCTACCATGTTACAGTTTGGCAAAAGATATAGAAAATCATTATTTCCTTGTACGGGGTGAGGAATATATTTTTTTGTAATTTTTATATGGAGTAAATCAAGAAGCTGGTGTGTGATTGATTAGTACATAATGATATTGGACAGGGAAACACTATAAAGAAACTAATTTATCATAAATCTTTCTATGGGCTAGAAACAATGCTCTTCTGAATCTGAAGTTTATCTACAGATGCTTATATTACATAATGAAAAAGATTCTCTTCATTGAATCAAATTATTTTCTCCATGTTTTCCTTCTGAAGACAGGATAAAGCTGAAAAATAATTTTGCACACTAATGGTAACTGCTATTTTTCTCTAGATTATACTATGCAGCAGCAATCACAGTGTCAGTTTTTCATCATTGACCTGAAACTGTGGCAGAAGATCCATCTTTAGAGCTGAAATATTGTTTACAAATGTCTTCTATTGATTTCATTTATTAATTGATATCCAGTGAGAAGCAGACAATAAAACTGTGAAGTAACTATATTTCATAGAAAGTGTGGGAATATTTCACCTTAACACGGGAAACACTATTCTAATAGTGTTACTGTGACCAAGGGAAGATATGTACAAAATGGTAAGTGATCAGCTATTCAAAAACTAAAATTCCAGCTATAGTATGGAGAATACTTTTGTTTATTTCTACTTTAAGAAGAGATCAAAAACTGTGAGTTGTTCTGAATCTTCTCATAAACTTTTCATTGCTAATATGTTATACATAAGGAATAAGGCTGGTAAAGTCTGTTGTCATTATCCTTATGGAGAGAGTCCTTCTGCCCATTCATAGAAAATTGGTATGATCCTATTCTGAAATGGACTGTACTGATGCCCATTTCAGACTATCAGAAATATTTCATTTTTATTGAGAAAAGAAAGGGCTTCTTTTTATGCTGAACAACTGTAGTAACAGAACAGACTCTTCACAGTACAAATTCTTAAAAGAAGCAGTGGCAACATAGCAATATGATCTGGCATTCTACATTAACCTAAATACATAAACATAATTTATCGATGTGGTATTGTGCACATGCTAATGCATTACAAACCTAAAGCATGCTATTTTAAGTGCCCAAGGTAACATTGCAGTATTAAGATTTTCAGACATTAAGAACACTAATCAGAATTTTTTTCATCCGTTTGGATCACTAATATAGCCTTATAATATTTTGTGTTTTGAAATATTATTAGCACACATTACATTTATACTTTTATTTTCAACGTACCCCAAACTAACAATGCCTTAGCTAGACAGTCTCCTGACATTTATGGCCAGGAGTTCTCACTTAGTTTTTGTAATCTATGAATGGAATGGAAGGAGTTATATAAAATAGTCAGGTAATGAATACAACAAATACACGAAAACTTAAAGTAAAATTTGAAGCTCATTAAAATAATATTTCTAAAAAGTACAGCATGTACAGCATCGAGCCATAATAGGGAAACCATGTAGCACTTATATCCTGATCTCATATCTAAGGTTAAAATGCCTTAATATGTTGACCATATTCTATGCTATATTTGCTCCAAAGCATACCACATCCCAGTAAGAAAATGCTCTAATTTGCATTATCCCAGAATGAAACTGCCCATGCACTTAAAACTGAGAAGGTCATTTTCTTCAGGTCTGAATTTCTGGTGAGATCCACTGTTCAGATTCAGATATGAAGTATTTCATTTCCGCTATTTTTAAGACATAAGATCTTTGAAGTGACATTTTTTCATGCTTGTACCATTCAACCATGTTTCAGTGAATTTTTATCAGTCAATAGAGAAAAAAAAAACCACGTTTCCTTTGAGCTGAGAATGAAACGGAAAAACTGCAGGACAGAGAGACCTCGCCTGACAAATCAGCAGCAACTTTGAAAAGATCATAATTGAAACTGATGTTCAGTTTTACACAATTCGCCTTTGGAGTAACATTTAATTAGTAGACAAGAGAAGAAATCTATTAGGTCTTTGTGAAAAAAAAAAAAGTGAGTTTTGTGGATTTAGCTTTGCTATTAGAGATGTCAACATTTTGCTGAGGGACTCAAGAAGTTGCTGTATCTTCTGTTGCCAGTGGTTTTGAAAGCTTCATGTGATCTTCCATTTATTGTGCTGGTATTTCTTAGGAGGGAAATCATTTGGTTGGAGCTGAGGTAGCATCAGACTTCAACAATGTTTTTTTCTGTTTCAACACAGCAGCATGCTTTTGCCTTATATAATGGTAAAGTAATTCATTCATTCAGTACTTGTATTTAGAAGCCTTAAATATCTACTCATGAGACTACAGATTTCAATCTCTTACAAAGTTTCCATGCTTATCATAGAATCATAGAATCATTAAGGTTGGAAAAGACCTCTAAGATCATCGAGTCCAACCATCAACCCAGTACAAATGCCCACTAAACCATGTCCTGAAGCGCCACATCCACACGTTTTTTGAACACCTCCAGGGATGGTGACTCCACCACTTCCCTGGGCAGCCTGTTCCAATGCCTGACTACCCTTTCAGTGAAGAAA